>CM032233.1:88867500-88895000 GCA_019009955.1 Riptortus pedestris
AAATCAATCTTATTGCAAACTAAATTTACTATAAACATTGTTATATACATTTATTCTCTATCTTGAATATTAACCGAGATATTTGAATTTTTCAGTTTTCAGCCTTCAGTAAACAAATTAAATAAGCCTAAATACCAAATATTGTTTTTATTTAACTTTTACTGTGAGATATATGCAAGTACGTTCTGTTGACCCCCCCCCTTCTTTTGATTTTGGATTCCTAAAATTTGAGTGATTGAGATAAAACTGATTCTGATTCATTTCAAATTACAGCACTAGCTTTAGTAAATTGTTTTCAATGTTATATTCAGATATGTTTCATTAATTGTTTGTCTGTCCGGTCTATCTATGCAGCGCTACGAGGCTGGCCGGCCTGTTTGTTTACAATTCAGCCGATTTCCGTTGTAGAGATTAACTTGTATTGTACATTTACTGAGCATTCACGGTAGTGTTACCTGTATATATATTTATCTATTGTAAACCTTCGCGTGGGAAATCTGCTTAGTTTATGCAGCCCCTGCGTGACGGACTTTTTTTTTAAGGAGGTCCTCAGTTTTAGCATCCCCTTCTTGACGGCTTTATGATATTGCTTAACGATAAGGATTAGGAAGGTTTTGAGTGGAGGGAGCCCACTTTGCTTTGGGAATTGGGTCAGTCTACTCACTATCTACATGAAATGGAGGAAGGGCCAGTTAGTGATCTCTCATCTTCACTTCTATCATCTAGAGAAATTAATGGCCGCTGGCTGTGAGGAGACCTTCCTCTCACCTGCCCCCAGGAGCCGCCCCCCGCTGGCTTAATCTCCTCCTAATCACTCCTATTTCTCCACATCCCATCCTTCATCCAGTCCACTAGCCTATATACATTTCATCCTCCTCCTATTGGCCCAAGCTATAACGCTCATTTCATGCTGTTTACCTGTCAACGAACTACAACACATATACCCATGCCTCAAAAGTTACCTTTAGACCACACAGTTTAATTTTGGATTCACCCAAATTTCTCTATTACTGTTGTTCATCCTATCGGTAAAGACCGTCGTCACTGAATGGTGATCAATTACAGCTGGCATTGTGCATTCGATCTTCAATCCCATCAAAAGTTGTACTGAGTTAGTTGCCCCCCCCCCCCCTACCCCTGACTAAAGTAGAAAGACCAGAAGGTAAAAGCATGCATAGGAGAAGGACATGCGAAGAAAACTAAGCGAAAGAAAAACGTGCAAGCATGCAAAATAAAAACAAACACCTCACATACACACGCATATACACAGGATATACACATACATACCGGGCTGTTATGTAGGATAGGATAAGGATTGTAGGGCGAGGATTGCCTTTTTTCTGTAATATATTTATTATCATTTTAAGACGGTTTTGTAGATAGGAATCCAGGTGCTGGTTGTCTGCCGCATATCTGCGCAGGGTCACAGTCGATACTGATAGCTAGGGTAAAACTAAAGATAGTCGGAGTGTAGGCTAATAGGAGAAAGGGTTAGTAGAGAAAGATAGGTGTGTTACTGTTTATGTGTCAGTGTAGTGTTATATTTTAGAAGGCTGTGTGGGTGTGTCGCCTCTTGTGTGTCTATTGTTCCAGTAGGTCTACAAGTCATGTAGTGTGGTTTGTTGGTCTTTGCCATCGTTCTGGTCGCGCCGGTCTTGGGAAGTCGTCGAACAGTCGGTTGTTTATCGGTTTGTAGTCAGTCGTAGAATTTGTGGTAGGGTCGTCTGATGAAAGGGGCCATACTGGGTATGTTGGTGAAGTTCTGGTGCTTTGGTATGTCTCAAGGATGTATGATATGTAATAGTTCTCAGGATAGAGTTTTGAAACTGATGAAGAGTAGACGAAAGAAGAAATCTAAAGAGGGGTGTTCCGTATGTTACTGTGGGACATAACACTCAAGTGTATATTAGTCTCTTCAGTCTGTGATCTGGAGCTGGCTTTTGTCCTGACCTTCTTTAGCTTCCTTGTAAAGTGTGTTCCGAATGTGAGGTGTTTCCCTAGCTGGATTCCCAGGCTAGCTGGGTCTGTTTTGATAGTATTATTGTTGTGCCTCGTATCCTAAAGCTACCTGGGCGTTTCGCGGCTCCGCTACTCTTTCTGAAGGTGAAGAGTCTTTGTCGCGTTTACTGTGATATTTATGTTTTTCAATCCTTTTCTCGTGTCGTTACAAGCTCTCTCGGCGAGGTTGAGTGCGTGTTAATGTGATATGGATGTGCTGTATATCGCGATATCGTCGGCTTAGGCTGCTATTTTGCATGTGTGTATTGTTTCCCGACGATGTGTCCTGTGTATAAGTTGAACAGCATAGGTGCTAGCACTGACTCTTGAGGCACGCCGCAAGGGAGTTAGTTCTCTATTGGTCAGTAGGTTTTAACAGATTTCCCCTAAGGGAAATCAGCTTTTGAGGTCGTACTCATGACGATGAGGTCCGTTCAAAACTATATCTATCTATCTATCTATATCTTTGTCTGTTAAAGCTCTAGCGGTCGCAATTATTGTTTAATTACCAAACTCGATATTTAGTCGTTTTATGTAAAAAGAAAGACTAAGTTCGTTAACGGCTGAAATCAGACCAGTGGGAGGGGGGGTTTAGAGGGGGAGAATTTTAAAAGTTCGAAATATCTCCATTACTATACGTCGGATGGATGAAATGTATAAAATAAATCTTATAGCCAATTAAATGTAGCATAACTATTGCTATATACATTTATTCCCTGTATTGAATATTAACCGAGTTATTTGCATTTTTCAGTTTTCAGCCTTCAGCAAACCCCCACTTCTACTCATGCTGCAGAAACAATATTCGGTTATGTAATAAACCACGTCATTTTAAGCTTAAATACCAAAATTGTTTTCAAGAGACATTTATTATGCGAGATACATGCAAATATGTTTTGGTGACCCCCCTTCTTATGTTTTTGGAGTGCTTAAATTGAAATGATTGAGATAAAAATTATTCTGATTCTTAATAAATTACAGTACTAGATATAGTAAATAGTTTTCAATCAAATTAATACGTTATATTCAGATATATTACAGTTATTGTTTTTCTTTCCGGCAAGAAGTTGGCAGAATTGTTTGTTTACATTTCAGATGCTTCCCTTCGGAACGTTTCTTAATATTGTTTGTATTTATCGACTTAATATTCACGATGGTGTTGTGTTACTGGTATGTAGATTTATCTATTTTTAAACTTCACCCGGGAAATCCCCCCCCCGCTCCGGCAGAGGGGCAGCCCCTGCGAGACGGAATTTTATACGTCTGTTATCCTTATTGGGTTGTTTACGTTTTAGCCCGGGCCTGTTTACCTTACATCTTAGACTTGGTGCAAGACGACAACTGACGGACACACGCACGAATATCAACAGACGAAGCGACGACGAACATAGATCCAGATTCTATTTTAAATTATGTAATATTATCCTTGTTTTATACCCATATACTTGCGTAAACGTCGTAACATAATATCAAACCCTTGATCGTCAATCTGCCAGTGACGAAGGTCTTCACCGATAGGTATGACAACAGTATCATTTATACTGCCGGTACCAATCCCGTATTTGATATATCCTCTATATCTCTTCAATTTGGAGTTTATTGAAACTGTTAAAGCATTTGTATTTTGGCCCAGATTTGTCCCTAATTATATAGTCCCTTTGGAAACTGCTGGAACTCAGTTAAAGGACGCTTTAAGAATATTATTAATTTATGTGTACAACTGCTCTCGGGACGTATCGATTACCGGGAGGCCCCCATTTAAAGACGATTATTAAGTCAGAATTAAAAAAAAACTAAAAAAAAACTTTGTTATTTAAAATAACACTTCTAGAATTTATAAATCACAAAATAGTGAACGGGAGGCCACTCATTATTCATACATAAAATATTTACTGGTTGAAAGCCGTATACTTGAGTAGGTTGTTTTAATCATTCTGTTTGCTTTGTTATCAGAAAATGAGTGATAGTTAATTAATTTGGTATTTAGACAGAACTGAAGAAGACGCTGTTTGTTTCTTCAATCAAAAGAGTTGTTGCCCATTACAGAACAGTTTCTGAATAGACATGAAATGCGGTTATATTTCACGGAAGATAGACCATTTTCGCAGTGTAATATTAGGAAATGCCGTAAAAAACAAGGGATACTTGGTTCGTTCGTAGCCGACATACTTTTGTCACCATAGTACATTTTACGTATTGGTGAAATGAATTAAACTCTTTAAAATGGTGTGAAGAACAGTTCATATGGCAGATGACGGCCGGGAGCGATCGCTTTATGCAGTTACTCCCCGACATCGTCCAGTTTTCGGCTAACTATAATTTATAATTACATTTTATCATTCGAATAAATTGTAGAAGAGTTAATTTAAATGATAAAGCGATTATTTTAAAAATTCTGAAACAATCGTCTTTAAATGGGTGGGCCTCCCGATAACCGTAACCCTTCTCTCAATGCCTGAAACCCAACTACGAAAAAAATGTGTCCTTAACACTCTGGATGCGGACGTGACTTTTTGAACATACCATAAAACATTTATGATTGTTGTTAATTGTATTAGCAGATTTCCCTTAATGGTAAACAGCTATTGTGGTTGCTCTTCTAGCATGATTTTAAAAACATTTCTTTAATTCTGCAATTTTTGTTTGTTCATTACAAAACTAGATATTTAAACCTTTAATGTAAAAATAAATACCAAGTTCGGTAATGGCTGAAATCCGTCCAATGGGAGGGGAGTTTAGAGGAGGGAATTTCGAAATATTTCCGTTATTATACGTTGGAAAGAAAAATAGTATAGGACAAATCTTATTGCAAATGTGATGTACTATAAATGTTGTGATTATTAACCGAGATATTTGCATTTTTGAGTTTTCGGCCTTCAGTAAACCTCCCTCCCCCCCCCCTACTCATGTCATATTAACTAAGCTGTTATATTATGAAGCACTTTTATTTGAAGCCTGAATACGAAATATTTTTCACATTGAACTTTTACGTTTTGAGATAAACGTAAAAGTTCAAGTTGGGATATCTGCTAAGTTAACGCAGCCCCTGTGTGGCAGACATTTTATTGTTTTGTAGCAGCATTCGTTATACTTTGAAGGAAAACGGTATTTATTTGAGCCAATGAACAAGCATGTATTGGTCAATAATTCGCTCAATAGCTATGCTTCATAGCATTCACGTGTCTTTATATCGCTAAACATTTCTATTCCATTTTAAATTTCTAGTATATTTTACATAAGTTTCAGACTAAGGGAAAAATGTATAGATAACTTCTTTTGGGCTGTAATTAAATACAGACTACTCTAATCGTGTATCTGCTCGTGAGAAATCTGCTTTGTTTGCGCAGGTTCTGCCTGACGGGCCGTTATACGTTGCTATGTGGAGGGCTGTGGATGGGTACTTTTATTTTTCATTTAAATCAATGGGCCCACCCCAGGGAGTAATAGTTTCTAACCATCTGTGAATTGGAAAGGGAGGGGACTCGGTACTATATTGAATAGTAGGATGTAGGGGGCAGATGGTTGAGGGGGTGGCTTGTACCTAGATGGTCTAACGGCCGAATATAGATTGGTTTAAAGCCCCTAGCCGTGGATGGCACTAGCTTGCACCGTGTCATCTGCCGCTCCTCTCTCTCGCCCACCCTACACTTCCTCTCGCATAATTACAAAACCGACAGAATGCTCGGATAAAAAAAAAAAAAAACGGTAGTAGGTACACACTTAGTTGTGGTTGCCTCATAACAAACAATTTAACGTCTACGCCTTCCTTTCTTTATATGTGCTCTATTTATACCAGCCTTTTTCTGGCCTACAACTCTTTCTTTCTCTCATTTACATTACATATTTATTCAATCGTCTCACCCCTTCCCGGAAAATGTTAAAATTAGATTAAAATATATACACATTTTGTTTTCATTTTAATTTTCTGCAAGATTTTCATTTTATCCAGTCCATTTAAAACAAACTATTTTTTTTTTTTAAATTAGATTTTCCCTTAAGTGAAATCAGCTATTGAGTTTGTATTCGTGACGCGATTTTCGAAACATTTAAAAAACATAAAATTAGTTAACATTAAACGTTAAACCATAACTATAACATTAAGTTAAAAATATATATAATAATAATAACATTAATTTAACAAAACCCAATCATAATTCTTTGCTAGGTTCTGTATTAATAAATGTCTACTTACATGACATATTTATTAAATTTACTTACAGATTATTACTTACTTTGTGAAGCGGGAATGAGCACTGTGAGAAGGTACTTATTAATACAGTACCTAGCAAAGAATAATCATTGGGTTTTCTTAAATTAATGTTATTGCTATTATTTTTTTTAAATTAATGTTATTGTTATTATTTTTTTAAATTAATGTTATTGTTATTACTTTTTTTAAATTAGTGTTATTGTTATTACTTTTTTAAATTAATGTTATTGTTATTACTTTTTTTAATTAATGTTATTGTTATTATTATTTTTTAAATTAATGTTATTGTTATTACTTTTTTTAAAATTAGTGTTATTGTTATTACTTTTTTAAATTAATTTTATTGTTATTACTTTTTTTAATTAATGTTATTGTTATTGCTTTTTTAAAAATTAGTGTTATTGTTATTACTTTTTTTAAATTAATGTTATTGTTCTTACTTTTTTAAAAATTAGTGTTATTGTTATTACTTTTTTAAATTAATGTTATTGTTATTACTTTTTTTTAAATAATGTTATTGTTATTACTTTTTTAAAATTAGTGTTATTGTTATTACTTTTTTTAAATTAATGTTATTTTTATTACTTTTTTTAAATTAATGTTATTGTTATTACTTTTTTTTTAATTAATGTTATTGTTATTACTTTTTTTGAAATTAGTGTTATTGTTATTACTTTTTTAAAATTAATGTTATTTTTATTACTTTTTTAAATTAATGTTATTGTTATTATTTTTTTAAGTTAATGTTATTATTTTTGGAAAAAGGGGTGGCCCTGAAGAGGGGGTATGTAAGCCACGAAACATAGGGCAGTATGAAAAGTTTTCAGGGAAAAAATATTTTTTATTGGTATCCCTTGCCATCAAATTTTGAAGAACATAAAATATATATATATATGTTTGTCTTTTACCGCTCTAGTGGTCGCAATTTTTATTTGATCGTTACCAAACTCAACATTTAATCGTTTTATGTATGAAAATTAAATTACCTATAAGTGGCACACATATTTTTTTTATCTTGAATATTAACCGAGATATTTGGATATTTTAGTATTCATCCTTAAATATACCCCACTCCTACTCATAACATAGTAACAATAAGCAACAAACCACTTCATTCTAACCTTATATACCAAATATTGTTTTCAAGAGGCCTTTATTATGCGAGATACATTATTTGTATTAACCAACCTGATAATTCTTTAATGGTAACGGATCCATTCTTCATCACTTTGTCCAGGTCTGTACCTTTTAGAAGATGGCGCAATTTTTGGGAACTGTCTTCATATGAACATCAAACTTACCTAGTAGTTAAAAAAAACCAATGTGGAGAAGTGAAATTCTAAGTATCAATAGTTGAACGGGCGTGCAAATAAAAATATTTCATTTCAGACCAGTCGGACCACTGTAAATTTGGGCTAATAAGGTAGTTTCTGTGGCCATTTGTCGGAGGTTTTTGGATAGAGATTGAAGGGGTGAGCACCAGGGTGGGTTTCACCCTGGCCACTAAATAAAAAATCAGATCTTTGTCATAAGGTGGATATTAGAATTAGCAAACGAGTGTTACGTTGATCTTTACAGACTCCCACCAGACTTATGTGTCTAGAGGCCAGAAATCCTTCGGAATAGAAAGGAAGCTTATCAGATTAAAGAAGGGGACACTGGAAATGACTTTCCGTAAAATCAAAACTAGTGTCGGAGTCTTATATATAGCTTTGAGGATACTGTGAGTCCAAAGAATAAAAGCTAATCCTGATGGTGTCATACACAACTCATGGCATACGTCAACCGTATATTGTTTACGACTAGAACCACCCCGGCATTGGCTGGTGCAGTAGAAGAGTTTGCAAGAGGAGTGAGGGCTCAATACAAATAAAGAAAACACAAATTTTATCAGATCGTCCACACAAACCAGTGAGGCCGAGAATTTTGTTGATTTTGAGTGCATATATTCTACTTGTACAGCATTTAATCAGTTGGCATTAGAACTAAAATGGTTGAAGGATGCTCCTTGCTGAAATCTTTCCAAACGAAAGAGAACCTCTCTCCGAAAATGAGTCCGTTATTAGCCCGTGGTCACTGGGCAGAAGTAGCCCGGTGTCATGGAATTGTATGGTGTGCTTGACATCTGTTCAAAAGAGGAAGGCTGTGGAGGTTGGGCAAGAAAATTCAATGTGGTGTACCAGGGTTGGTCCTAGCAGCAATGGATAAATAGCCTGAAATGAAATGTATTTATTTTCATTAAATGTTATCATAGCATAGTAGGAAATAGTCAAATAGTTTTTTTTGTTGTTGTTTTCGATAAACAATTTTCTAATATTAAGTAAATTAAATTATTTACAAATTATTGAATTACAAAAACAAAATAAAACAAGCTGCCCTTCTTCTGGAGGTTTCCCCTCAGGGCTAGTCTCCTAATCAGCCCAACTGGGTAATGTTAAAAAAAAAAAAAAAAAAAAAAAAAAAAAAAGATTTAAATATTTTTTAAAATAAGAAATTTGTATTTAATTTTGATGGGCTATGTGGAAAGAAGAGCAGCTTTGCACCGTGCCTTTATTTATATAAATGATAATTTATAATTCTGCCCGAATGCCTTATAACGACTGTAGATAAATTCTGTAGGTCGTTTGTGGACAATCCCAGTTCTTTTAAAGGTTCGGCTGTCCTTTGGGATATTGCACCTCTTGCACCTATCTGCAAGCCTTTGACACTCCATTTTTCAACTGAGTAATTATCCTTGAAATACCCACAGCAAGGAAATTTTTTTCTATTTCCGTCTAATTCTAAGAATACACCATATAAAATTCATTAATTTAAATAATTATATACAATAAATTAGTTTCATAAGCTTTATAAATGATGAGAAACTTGTCCACCTTTTAGAGACGATGTAGATGATCACAAATTATTTTAGACCTATATATAGGACAAATATTTATTAGTTTTATTTAATAATTGAACATTTATGAAAGTATTCATCTTGTGTATAAAAAACATCCGCCATACGTGAAATTCTTTAATTTATTTTTAAACAAAGAATATTTTTGAATAGATTCGATACATTCGGGCAGAGCATTAATGAGTTTTACACCTGAAGAAAGACTTGAGGAGGCTCGGCTCCCTTAATCAGAGAACCCCCCGGAAACTGCCAGGAATGGTCAAGCAGTCAACAGCGGCCCAAGTCACTACACTCTTCCATACACATTGTAGGATCTTCCAGCTCACAAGAAAATCTGTTAAAAGAAAACGTCGATCATTATTGCAGTCACAAAGAAATAGCGTTCATTACCATCGTCAAGAAATTCATTTGGGAAATCTGGATCTTTGACAACAACCTGAGAAGAAAGGGGAATATACAAGTTTGAAATCATTAATTCACTAATATAAAATAAATAAAAATAAAAAAGTCATAGATGACTGTAAGAAACTAAGTGCGGTTCCTTGGTTTAATGTCCTATCCTGCAAAACTAAAAAAAATTGTTAAAATATAAGAACGTCAAACAGCAAAAATAATAATTTCCATCCATTCTGTGAAACAATGACTGTGGCCAGAAATGGGAATCAAAAAATGCCTTATATATATATATATATATATATATATATATATATATATATATATATATATATATATATATATGAATGTATTATTAAGAAATCCTGCTAAATAGATATTCCAAGATGCGTTTGATTTATTTATGTTTCTTACTCCATTTTCAGAGCTATTTTTTTTTTACCATAAATTGTATTTATTAATACGCAATGCGTTGTATATATTGTTTGGATATCATTAATTTATTTCCTTTTAGCAAAGGCTTTTTATAGTTTTAATTGAACATTAAAGTAGCTTTTTTAGATTTAAATAATCAGAAAGTAGTTATTTAAAGTTTTTTTAAATTTGTATTAAATGAATAAGTATCTGCTTATTATAATTTGTCTCTTCTTTTCCGTGGGGAGTTTGATTCCCGCCTGGGCAATAAGAATTTATTTAGTGACGAACTAATTAAATAAAATCCTTTGTCCCACCAAGGCTAGAAAAGAGTGGTAACCTGCAGATAACCTGTCCCAATTAGCTGTAGTAGCACAAAGTTGGCGTTAATTCATAACAATCTCTTTTTCCTCCTGAATTTTAAGTCAGACGACCCAATTTTGTCATCTCATTCGCGTAACATAATCAGAATAGACTAACAAAAGGACATTTGAGAATCAGATGAAGAAATAGTCGAGATAGCATATTCAAGAGGGAATTAAAGGGCAAGAGGACAAAGGGCCATGAGTGGGCCACCAAGGAGGCAAGGGGCGAGGGCCAACCACTCACTGCCTACTGGCCACGCTCCAAGGGGAGCTTTTGTTTTATTTGCCGCTTTGTTTACACCATCCAGATCAAGATTTATCTCCATTTGTGCTGTCGCTCTTTACATGATGGTAATTCAAGTCGCTCTCCGGACAAGACAAATCACATTATGCCTCCATGTCCATCTGCCAACCGATTCTGGTTGGAGTGAAGGAGTGGAGTTTGGCTCGCGGAAAGGACCTAGCTCAAGGACTAGTCCTTTAAAAAGAGTGGTGGGAACAGGATAGTTGTTTGTTGTTGGTCGAAGGAGAGGAGGCGGAGAGCTGGCTGGCTGTGTAGCTATGGGTTGTTGACCATCAGGGAGCGGAGTGAACGACCCCTGGAGCTGGATTCCTCTGGCCTTGTTCCCCAGTAATTTGATTCGGTCAATGCCTCACACTTTCACAGAGGGCACATTCAAATCAGATCGCCCGTTCATTACTCAGCCGGAGTCTCTGCTTCGACTTAATTAGGACTCAAGAACTGGGATTTCCTTGATGCTACTCAAAACTCCATACGACTTTCTTCTTGGCAGTTCGCGAACTTCCCTAGCGCACAATGAGTGAAAGTCGTAATACTATGAAACGAAGGATTAATGCTAAAAAAAAACTCCAATATATTGTCATATGCAATGTGACCGGAGTGGTGTATTTAAACCTAGTTTAAGAGTGTATAACATCTTAGGCGTACTTAACGAAGTGCTCGGAGGATGAAGTAAACAGGTTTCATGGACAAGTCCTTATCATTCACAATGTTTATTTACAACCAATCAAGAAGCTGCATTTTATCAGAACCGGATTTAAAAGGGCAATGGAGCTCATCCCTCATCCTTTGCCCCCCCCCCGCCCGTAAAATTGTCCTGGTTAGCAGTTTTGCAGAAAAAGTTATTTTATTTTTTGACCATGCCTGTGTTATCTTGTATATTTAGTTTTGACACACGATTGAACAATGTTCCTTTTGTTATCCAATAATAACTAGAACAGCACACCATTTATGAGGAACTAAATAGCATATTTTCACCTGACAGCTGTTTCCATGAATAGGAGATCTTTTCATTGATACGTACGGGATTATAGCGTTAAATGACAACCCACGAAACGAGGTTTAAGGCTATCAACATCCAAAAAAGCAAGAGATTTCTGCAAAAAAAAACAGAAGAAGAAAGAAATTATGAACGGTAAAGTATTATAATATAAAACTAGAAAACCATTGCCTAAAAGAAGTAGATTCAAAATATTAAAAATAAACTTATAACGCCATGAAGAAATCAAAACATAAGAAAAATCCCGAAATAAATCAGCCTCGTATTTATAATAAATAAAATCTATAAAAATGGAAACATAAAATATCTCTTAAAAAGAATGAAGTATCAGCGGGACATAAATAAAGCTCATGCATATTGGAGTTTCTACTTAGGAAGCCTTCACTATGTTATTTTATAATAACATTACAAATGTCTGCATGTGTGTTTTTAAGCGTGCATGCATGCGTGCGTGTGGGTGTGGGTTTGTGTGCGCGCGTGCGTGCGTGTGTGTGTGTGTGTGTGTGTGTGTGTGTGTGTGTGTGTGAAAAGCAGGATGGATTGACTAATTTGAGAAACATTATTGTAATGAGCATTTCATCCCTTGCTCTAGCAACTGTTTACCACCTTACCCTTTTATTATTGTTATCCATTAATGGTATATTGGTTCAGGTCTTATTACATATATCCTTATACATCACTTATTATATTGCCGACAAGTAACCAATGTAAACATTATAATTGCATTAACATTTTTTAAAACAAAAACTTTAATGTGAAGTGAATGAAAAACGTTAATATTTAAAACGCGTTTTTGAAGGTATTTTAAATTCATTATTCATATCTTCAAGAAGATAACGTTTTTACTATCGAAAATCCTCCCCCTCTCATACGGTTTCTTATTAACCATTGAGTGTAGAAGTTTTTATTCTGATTATATACCCCCCCCCCCTTAGAAGCTAGTAATATTAACTCGTGTAATTTAATAGATGGAATTTGTCTACTGCTTTGAAAAGCCTTTTTGGATCCAGCACTTCCGATTTTAGAGCAATTTTATAATCTGCCAATATTGCCGTCTGTTATCAAAGTTTATATACAGGGTGTAACAGATTTTAGTACCCAATTGTTTAAATTCTAGACATAATTTACAACAAAAAGGTTCGTATATGGACTGGTCACTTCTCTGGAGAAATAGTTTTTTTTTGGGGGGGGGGAGGGGGTTTCAAATTGGAGCTAATTTTCCCATATAACAAACCATAGCTCCGGAAATTCATTATCAAAAATCTGAGATTACCAATCGAAAGAGCAATAATTTTTCCTTAAAATAATTCACCAAACATAACCACATGCCACATTGGCAAATTCAGTTTCAGTAGTACTGAAACAAAATCGGTTTTTGCTATTTATCGGTTTTTACATTGCGGTGAAGAATATTGTTGGGATTTCAAAACGAAAAGGAGAGATTTGCAGCTTATTATATTTAAAAGTTTTTCTGAGGTTTGAGTGTTGAAAATCTTATCTTCAGATATTACAGCAATAAGAGATGAAAGTTTACAGAGAAAGAAAAATCGTTACTTATTTTCATTAAACACCCTTAGTTCTTCCTTTACACGTGGTTATGCTTGGGGCATCATTGTTCCCCAGAGGAAATATGTTCGAAAGGAAATCTCAGATTTTTTTTTTCGCTTATTAAATGGGGAAAAGTAGCTCCAATTTGAGAATTAAAAATAGTCCGTCACGCAAGGGCAGCGTAAACTAAGCAGATTCCCTCGTGATGTTTAACAATAGGTAAATCTACATACTAGTAACACAAACACCAACGCCAATATTAAGTGAATAAATACAAACGATAATAAGAAACCTTCAAACGGGAAACACCTGAAACGTAAACAAACATGTGTGCCAACTTCCCACAGGAAAGAAAAACAATCACTGAAACATATCAGGATATAAAATATTAATTTTATTGAAAACTATTTCCTATATCTTATACTGTAATTCATAATGAATCAGACTAATTTTTATCTCGATCAATCAAATTTTAGTAGTCCAAGAACTTAAGAAGGGGGGGGGGATAAACAGAAAATATTTGCATCTCGTATAATAAATGTTTCTTCAAACAATATTCGGTATTTAAGCTTCGAATAAATTGATTTATTATATAACAGAGTATTGTATATGTAACATGAGTAGAAGTGGGGGTTTGCTGAAGGCTGAAAAATTAAAAACGCAAATATCGGTTAATATTCAAGATAGAGAATAAATGTATATAACAATATTTATAGTACATTTAATTTGTAATAAGATTGAACAATGTTTTGATCCGACGTATAGTATCGGAGATATTTCGAACTTTTAAAAATCCCCCGTCTAAACCCCCCCCCCTCCCACTAGTCCGTTTTCAGCCATTAAGGAACTTCATCTGTCTTTTTGCATAAAACGTTTAAATATCGAGTTTGGCATCGATCAAACGAAAATTGCGGCCGTTAGAGCGTTAACAGACACACACACATATATATATATATATATATATATATATATATATATATACACACACACACACACACACACACACACACACACACACACACACACATTTACCTCAATAGCTGATTTCCCTTAAGGGAAATCTGCTAATAAAAAACTATAATATCTCCAGACTAGGGAATTGGACCAGACTATATCTGAACTTTTGTGTTGGGAATTGAGTCTTGAATCATATCTTGAAGTTTGCGCACTAAAGTCGATTAGGCCTTGTAAAATTGGTCTGAATTCGCGAAATTTGCCATACACTAGTAGTAGTAATTCATTATCGTTACTAGTGGTCACATCTAATAAACACTTCTTACCCTCTACGTATTGGGATGGAGGCTAAATAGGAGGTGTATTATTATTATTTACATATAAAAAAGTCCGTCATGCAGGGGCTGCGTAAACTAAGCAGATTTCCCACATGAAGGTTTACAATAGATAAATATATATACAGGTAACACTACCGTGAATGCTCAGTAAATATACAATACAAGTTAATCTCTACAACGGAAAGCGGCTGAATTGTAAACAAACAGGCCAGGCTCGTAGCGCTGCATAGATAGACCGGAAAGACAAACAATTAATGAAATATATCTGAATATAACATATTAATTTTATTGAAAACCATTTACTAAAGCTAGTGCTGTTATTTGAAATGAATCAGAATCAGTTCTATCTCAATCACTCAAATTTTAGAAATCCAAAAAAATAGAGGGGGGGGGGTGTCTAAAGAACGTACTTGCATATATCTCACAAAGTAAAATTTCAATGAAAACAATATTTGGTATTTAGGCTTCAATTAATATGTTTTATTATGTAAAAAAGCATTGTTTATGTAACACTACTAGAAGTGGAAGGCTGAATACTGAAAAATTCAAATATCTCGGTTAATATTCAAGTTAGAGAATAAATGTATATAACAATGTTTATAGTAAATTTAATTTTCAATAAGATTGATTCTATGCGTGTTTTCATACACAGTTTTGACCGGACCTCATTTTCGACATCTACTAGGTAGGATCGATGGACATTTGAAGAAAAATTTCGAAAATTCCGTCATGAGTACGACCTCAATAGCTGATTTCCCTTGAGGGAAATCTGCTAAAACTCTGGCAATATCTACTCCATAATGTTCCTGCAATAAGAAGTCTATGCATGCAGGACTTGAAATTAAAATTGTTTCATACCCTAATAAAGATGAATTGCCAGAATTGCCGAGTTAACAATATTTTTTTTACTACTGTACTAGTAACATCACCGTCAATATTAAGTGAATTAAAACAAACGGTAATGAGAAATCTTTCAACCAATTTACATGTTAATAACCTCTACAACGGAAAGCGTCTGATTTGTAAACAAACAGGCCAGCGAACTTCTTGGAGCTGAATTCCTACATAGAAATATTCTAGACTAGAAAAAGAAACAATTACTGAAATTTATCTAAATATAACGGAAATTTTATTGAAAAATATTTACTATAGCTGGAGCTGTAATTTATAATGAATCAGAATAATTTTTATCTCAGTCGCTCAGATTTCAGTAATTCAAGAACAAAAGAAGGGGCGGGGGTCCACAGAACGTATTTGCACATATCTTACAATGTTAAAAGTTCAATGAAAACAATATTTTGTATTTAACCTTTTAATGAAGTGGTTCATGATTTAACAGCTTATAGTTAATATGATATTAGTAGAAGAGGGGGTTTGCTGAAGGCTCAAAACTGAAATATGCAAATATCTCTGTTAATAGTGAAGATAGAGAATGAATGTATTTAAATAAATATTTATAGTACATTTCATTTGTAATGAGATTTGTTTTATACAATTTTTCTATCCGACGTACAGTAACGGAAATATTTGGAATTTTCGGAAATTCCTCTCTAAACCAACCCCCCCCCCCCCCACTTCCACTAGCCATTCACGAACTTGATCTTTCTATTTATATAAAACGTTTAAATATCAAGTTTGGTAACGATCAAACAAAAATTGCAATCACTTGAGCGTTAACAGACATATATATATAATTTTGAACGGACCTCATATTCTCCTCATCTCCTGGCTAGGATCGATGGAAATTTGAAGAATTTTGTAGAAAATCGTGTCACGAGTACGACCTCAATAGCTGATTTCCATTAAAGAAAATCTGCTTTTCTGGCAGCTGATGCTGGTTTTTTTTTTTTTTGTTTTTTTTTGCATCGGATTATGACTGGCGACAAAAAATGGATTCATTGCGACTATTTAAAACGCAAACTAGCAAGGGTTCACCAGGTCCATGAACATCAAGCCCCAATATTCACGGGTTAAAGCTCATCGTGTATATCTGGTCATCGTGGATATGCATTCTACTATGAGCTGGTGAAACTGTCTTAAACTATTAATTCCCAATGTTACCGACTTCAAGTGATGTGTTTGAAGCTACTCGTGAAAAAACGCGGGGAATGGTGTGATAGAAATAAGAAACTGATTCTACAGCATGACAATGCTAGGCCACATGTTGGTCAACCCGTCCAGACGTTCCTAGAAGGGGTGAAATGAGAGGCCCTACCCCATCTGCCACTTTCGCCAGACCTTGTCCCTTCAGACTATTATTTGTCACAATCGATGCAGTCGGCGCTTATTGGGTACTGTTTCGCATTAGAGAAAAATGAGTCAATGAATGCATCATCATAAAGGATATAGGAGTCATCACAACAAAAGAAGGGGGGGTCAACAAAACTTATTTGTTTATATCTCACAAAATAAAAGTTCAATGAAAACAATATTTGGTATTTAAGCTTGTAATGAAGTGGTTCATGATATAACAGCTTATTATTAATATATGAGTAGGAGTAGAAGTTTACTAAAATCCGAAAACTATAAAATCCACATATCTCGGTTAATATTGCTTATACTCAAAATATGTATAGAACAATATTTATAGATCATTCAATTTGCAATAAGATTGGTTCTATACAATTTTTCGATCCAACGTATGGTAACGGGGATCTTTCGAATTTCCGAAAATCCCCCCTCTGAACCCCCCCCCTTTCACTGGTCCGATTTCAACCATTAACGAACTTGATCTTTAGTTTTACATTAAATGTGGAGTTTGGTAACGATTAAACATAAATTGCGACCACTAGAGCGCATTTATATATATATACAGTCGACTCTCGCGAACAAGAACCTCGAAAACACGAAATCCTCGATATCACGAATTATTTTTAATCCCCTTGGAAAAACCTGTCTAAGACGAAGAAATTACCATACGTAACACGAACTAATTTCTGACGAAGACCACGAGGATGAAGAACCAGCAGACGTCACATCTAAAGAAGCCAAAGCTGCAGTACGTACACTACGTATGTTTTTAGAAAAAAACAGTGATGTACCAGACAGTGTGTTTTCTTCAATAGTTCCAATCGAGAATATGATTGACAAACGTGTTGCTAACTGTCTTAAACAGAAAATAACGCACTATTTCAACTACTAGTGGGATTGCAGTAATATGATCGGTACTGTTTACTCGGTATTTTTTATTATGCTGTACCAAGTTAAATGTTTAATTTTGAAGCTGTAAGGGATACAGCAAAGTTTTTTTTTATTTTAATCAACATTATGACTCATAGTGTTTTTTCAGTTTTAAGCAAAGGAAGATTAAGGACTTATTAATCAGTGGAATTAATATTATATTTTCTGTGTTTTACCGTTTTTTTAATTATGTATATATACATATTTTAATTCATTTAAATATTCGTAAAATATTAAGAATATGTATATATATAAAAGATGTAGGGAATAAATCACAGTACATTTTTTTACCTCTGTAACACGAATTTTCATTTAGTTCACCTCTATAACTCGAACTATGCCTAAGACGAACTATGCATAACACGAACAAAAATGGTAGTCCCGTGGAATTTCGTGATAGCGAGAGTCGACTGTATATATATGCGTACTCCTCCAACCTCAAGCGTCTGTATCTGCAAATTTCTAATAAACATTTGTTTCAATTTTTTTAATTAACTGATTTAGAGAATACGACGGTATTAAATAAAACAAGCCAGTTCGGCCACACATCTTGAAGCCACTTAGCATTCAATAGATGTCCGATTTATTTCCATGTATACATTATCTATGCAAAGGATGATCCTATTAGCACACGTGTGGAATGGGCTCAGTAACAGCCTCGCAACATTAGGCTTGCCTTCCCGCTATTGCTGGATCACATGACGTCTTGGATAGTATACCATGTAATAAAAATATTGTCTATTATGAATGTTAAACTCCCCATTTCTTTCATTTTAGCAGCTATTGAGGTCTTTCTCATGACGCGATTTTCGAAAAATATCATCAAATGTCAATCGATCCAACCTAGTAGATGTGGGAATTGAGGACCATTTAAAATTATAAATATATATATATATATATATATATATATATATATATATATATATATATATATATATATACAAAAAAACCGGATCCTTCATATAAGTTGTATTAAAAGCTAATTTTCAGCAATGTGTTTCTTTATGTGGGGTATTCTAGTTATTACAGAGAATGTAGAGTCTAAGTCAATTGAATTACTCGTAATCCCTTCTGGATTAGTGAGAACAATTAGAAAAAACTCAGATTAGATTTAGTTGTCGTGAATTTGATCTATTCTAAACTGTAAGTAAGTTTTTCGCACATTTAAACACCTTTAATTATTAACCAAGTTAACCAAGCATTTTCTTTTAATAAATGTGTTACTTTTATTTCGTGTCAAGAATAAAGGGTCTTTCAAACTTAGATGGAAGGCCGGAGCTTACGTTACATTGCCGAAAACCTTGGGGTAGCGAAGTCTACCATACACTGAAATAAAAAATGAAAGAATATATTTTTTTTTTTTTAAATGTTTTAAATTTTATAATTTTCTTTTTTTAATTTAGTATTTTTTTTGTAAATAATCCAATAAAAATTATTCACTTTTTGCAGATTTTTGTGTTAAATAGTCTAAAGATTAAACAATTATTTTAATTAAAAAGATTAATATACATATATATTAAAGTATTTAACAAAATGATAAGACTAAAATCTAAGTGCCGGGTTTTTTTTCGTGGTTGAGGTTTTTATTATATATATCTATAGTATATATATATATATATATATAGATATATATATGTGTTGTTGTGTAAAGGTTTATGTATTCTTTTTGGAGTTTTGTCCAATGTTTGGAGAAAAATCTTAATTTATTGCCCGATATTTTTTCGAGAACCTATTATTTTCTCTTCTTCAGGGCAAGAATAAAGATACTTAAAAACTATTGCATATAACTACTGCACTTAGGATTAGCGTTATAGTAACCCATATATATATATATATATATATATATATATATATATATATAATATATATATATATATATTTTTCTGTTAACGCTCTAGCAGTCGCAATTTTTGTTTGTCGTTACCAAATTCAATATTTACTCGTTTTATGCAAAAAGAAAGATCCAGTTCTTTAATGGCTGAAATCGGGCTAGTGGGAGAGGGGGTACTAAATATTTTGTAATAAAGTTAATATGTTATATTCAGATATATTTCAGTAATTGTTTTTCTTTCCGGTGAAGAATAAGTATATCTATCTATACAATATCGTTTCTATACAATTCAAACCTTACCAAAATTAACCGAAAGATTTCTCATTACCGTTTGTATTTATTCACGGTGATAAGGGTTATCAGTATGCAGATTCTATTGTAAAACTTAATGAGGGAATTCTGCTTAGTTTACGCAGTCATACTACAATTAAGTGTGATTCCGCTGAAAGTTAGTTCCGTTAGTTAATTAGTTTCCGAAACTGTTCGGCTCTCGGGAAATTGGTGTAGAGACAGGTGTTTTAGCTCCTAATTTGGGAGATATATGGAAATATTTTCTGTTGACCGCCCTCCCCCCTTCTTTTGTTCATGGATTACTAAAATTTTAGTGATGGAGAAAAAAATTATTCTGATTCATTATAAATTACAGTGAAAGATGTAATAAATAGTTTTCAATTAAATTAATGTTATATTCAGATATATTTCAGTAATTGTTTTTCATTGCGATGAGGAATATGTCTAACTATCTGTTCAGCTCTGAGTGGTTGGCAGACCTATTTGTTTACAATTCAGACGCTTTCCGTTAGGAGCTTATTAAAATTAACTCAAAGATTTCTCATTACCGTTTACTATTTATTCACGGTGGTAAGTGTTATCAGTATGCAGATTTCTCTATTGTAACACGTCATGTGGGAACTCTGCTTAGTTTACGCAGTCCCTGCGTAACGGACTTTTTCTGGGATGCTCAATCGATCAATGCTGTCTTGCAGCCTCCAAAGTCATGTCCGCTGGAAATACCCGTCGGCGTGACGTGATCCTAGATCGTCCATGTATGATCTATACTGTGCCTGAATAGATGGGGTTATCTACAGTTGATATCATTTGTCCTTGTCCCATTTTTTTTTCATTACGTAATTACGATAAAAACAAAGATCTAGTTTAGCATCAAAAATATAAACCTAACCTATTAAATAGTTTTCCATGGATTCTACTCATGAATATAGATTCAACAGTTTATTTTATTTTTGTTGCTTTTGAAGAGTTTTTTTTTTTTTTATCAAGAATTCGTATCTACTATACAAAATAATAAATTTACAATGATCTAATAAATAAATAAAATTAATGTCCCGCAGGGGCTGCGTAAACTAAGCAGATTTCCTACGTCCAGATGTAGTGCATATGTGTCACCTCATCTCAACACATATCTCTTAAGAAAATAAAATCTTAATTGCTGGCGTCATCACACAACCAATTTGCATGTATCTTGCATAATAAAGGTCCCTTCAAAACAATACTTGTTATAGAAACTTAGAATAAAGAGGTTCAAGGATGAAAACTAAAAAAAAAAAAAAAAAAACCAAATATCTTCATGATAGGAAAAATATTTATATAATAACATTTCTAGGTAATTCAATTTGCCATAATATTGGTTTATGCCATTTTTCCATCCGACTTAATATTAACGGGCGTATTTCATGTTTTCGAAATATCCCCTTATAAAGATCCCTCATAGTGGTTCATGATGTAACAGCTGATTGTTAATATGACATGAGTAGGAGTGGGGGAAGCAAACTAAGTCCATCACGCAGGGGCTGCGTAAACTAAGCAGATTTCCCTAATGAAGTGTTCCAATAGAGAAATCTGCATACTGATAACACTTACCACCGTGAATAAATACAAACGGTAATGAGAAACCTTTCAGTCAAGTTACGTCTAAATTGTAAAAAAACAGTTGAGCCAACCTTGCAGAGCTGAATGGATAGATTGAAATATTTTAGACCGGAAACAAAAACAATTAATGAAATATATCTGAATATAACATATTAATTTTAGTGAAAACTATTTGTTATATCTAGTACAGTAATTTATAGTGAATCAGAATAATTTTTATATCAATCACTCAAATTATAGTATTTCTAAACTAGTTGATCACCCCCGTTCTTTTGTTCTTGGATTACTAAATTTTTAGTTTTTGAGATAAAAATTATTCTGATTCATTGTAAATTATAGCACTAACCATAGTAAATAGTTTTCAATGATATTAATATGCTATATTCTGATATAATTGGGTAATAGTTTTTCTTTCCGGTGTGAGGTTACCAAATCTGTTTGTTTACATTTCAGAAGCTTCCCGCCGGGAGGGGAAAGATTTCTTATTACGGCTTGTATTTATTCACTTAATATTCACGGTTGCGTTGTGTTACCAGTATGTAGATTTATCTATTGTTAAACTTCACGAGGGAAATCTGCTTAGTTTACGCAGCTCCTGCGTGACGGACTTTTTAGTTTTCACTCATCATTAAACACCCACCCCATATAAGGTCATATTAACAATAAGAGCCTATGCCACGAACCGCTTCATTTTTGGTTAAATACCAAATATTAAGAGACTTTTATAATGCGAGATACAGAAATTAGTTGTTGGTTGTCGTCATTAATTAAGATTTTACGTTCTTGTTATAAAATGTTTATTTGATCTGTCCCACGACATACAACTGTTTCAGACGACAGTAAAGATCCTATTTGTTATTGTCAAGAATCGGAATAATCAACAAGGACTAGTGGTGGAGAGGGTATAGGGAAGGGGGCATTCGAAAATTTAAAATATCTCCATTATAATGAGTTTGATCGTAAAATGTTATAAATGTAAAATTCGTAATATCTCTGGCAATCTTGTTAAACTTTTGATGGTCTTCAATCGTCGTTCTATGCGATTTTTTAGCAGATTTCCCTTAAGGGAAATCAGCTATGAGGTGTACTCATATGCGAATTTTCGAAAAATTTCTTTTTATTTTTTTTTTTTTTTTCAAAATGTTCCATCAATCCGTACCAGGAGATGTCGAAAATGATGTCCGTTTCAAAATTATATATTAATATATATATATGTATATATATAATTATGATATATAGTATATATATAATATATATATATAAATATAATGACTGGTTCAGCGGCTCTATAGCGGTCGCAATTTTTTGGTTTGATCGTTAACCAAACTCGGAATTTAATCCGTTTTTTTATGTAAAGAAGGAAGATCATGTTCGTTAATAGGCTTGAAATCGAAACCAGTGGGAGGGGGGGTTTATGAGGGGGGATTTTTGGAAAATTCGAAATTATCTCCGTTATTTTGCGTCGGATCGAAATATTTAATAGAATCAATCGTTAATAGCAAATTAAATTTAACTATAAATATTGTTCTATGCCATTTAGTCTCTATCTTGTAATATTAACCGAAGATATTTTGCATTTGTATTGTGGATGAGTTGGTCGGTCAGAAGTCCGGCCGATATTCGGAACCTCAATCCTGAGCCGAAAGCTTTAGTTTCGGGCTGGCCTTTTTCCTTAACTGTTCGTCCCTCGTGAATTAGTTTAGAGATTCGTTACTACTGCCGTTATTAGTAGGCAGATTTCTCTATTGTAAAACTTCACGTGGGAAATCTGCTTAGTTTACGCAGCCCCTGCGTGACGGACTTTCGTAACTTCAGTATTAAGTGAATTATTCATACCTTCTTATTTACAGCCCTCCTCCTAACTCATCGGTTTTATATAGAAATATACAATATGGGTGTGAGATGAGATCACAAGTGTGTCATACCATTCATTAGGTGGGAAATCTCCTTAGTTATGGAGCCCCTGCGAGACGGACTTTTCTTATCTCAATTTGCGAATAAGACCCTTATAACTCATTTCCCTTCTCCTAAAAAAAAAAAAAGAAATACATGAACGCAAAGTCACTGTACTGTTTTATGGAATCGAAAGCTGGACCTTTTACTGAAAAGAATATAATCCATTAGAAGTAGTCAGAAATGAGGATTTGGCTCAGAATCGCCAAAGCTAGTGGGACTAAAAAGAATCCAGGGAAGTTTTAAGAAACATTGAATTTCTAAATAAAGTAAGTGAAAGTAGAAGATGAGACATGTTGGACACATCTTAAGACACAACAGTGCCATAGCCATTAGAAGCTAAATTACTGGGACCAAGGAAGATGGAGGACCAGAAAGTCATTTTTCGAAGACATCTAATGTCTCGGATTTAGCTGTAAATTGAAATGAGTAGCACCCGACGGGGCTTAATGGTTGCAATTACAAGGAGTAGGTATTAAACCTTAATGATGATGACTGCTATTACCTCTGCGATTTTTAATTTACTGAAGTGATTAAATACTGAGTGCAATTAAAATGAAAAGGAGTTATTTCATAAAAATAACCACTATTGTTATGGGCTTGGTTCTTTTAGCGGGAAGTCGATTTCTGCTTTGTTGAATCATTCTCGGTAATGATTCATATTATCTATGATTATGACTAACATGGCAGTGTGTGTGGATTTTAATGGTAAGACACAATCCATTAAACCCGTTTTACTTTCACAATTCAATCTAGCAATTCAGTTTGAGATTGTCTTCCTAAATAGATTAAATAAACTCCGTCACGCAACAATTAAGGCATTAACAACCTCAATAACAGAAAGCGTCTGAATTGAAAAGAACCCGGTAAGCCAACCTCTCAGAGCTGAATGGATAGATAGAAATAACCAACGATTTCTGGAATATATATGAATATAATAATAGTTAGTTATTATACAAGTGACGAAAGTAGATCATTTTACAACTCGAGTGAAACGTTTACCCACACGAGCCACGCGTGTGTCGTAATTCCAAAAGAGTTGTAAATTCTACTTTCGTCACGAGTGTAATATTAATTTTTTTCTGATCTAACCAGAATATGAACAAAATTAGGATCTTGTGAAGATTATGGTATGTTGTTGGTAGGTTATAAGCATTGTTGTGAAAGGTTATAAGCATAGTTATAAAACAACTAGTGATGATTGTGAAGTAGTGCAGTTATAAACAAGTGCAGGTTATAAACAAGGAAGGTAATTATTATTATATTTAAATTTTAAAATATATTGATTATTTCCACCAATATAATATTCATTCACATTTCAATTTATTTTGTTAAATGAAACATGTACAATGTTAAGAAACATTTAAAAGCATTTAATTGCCAACTTCAAATTATTTTTTAATTTAAACTTATTACTAATTAAGAAGGCAATTCACTTTCTTCACTTGTGAAGAAAGTGATTACTTTCTTCACTCTATTGCAAAATGTTTCACTTTCTTCACTCATTTCAGTTTAGTAATGTTACCATTATTCAACGATTACAGAAAAATTATATTCTTTACTGCTCTACGGGAGCGAAAGTTGGACTCTCCACAAAAGGGAATAGAATAGGTTGGGAGCAATGGAAATGTGCATCTGGCGTAGAATCACCAGATCAAGTTGGACTAAAAAAAAATCCAACATGGAAGTTCTAAATGAGGTAAGTGAGTGCAAAAGTCTTAACAAGGCAATGGAAAAAAGGAGAGTGAAACTTCTTGGGCATATCATTAGGCACAACGACGTTATTGCTAATATACTTGGAGATAAGGTTATTGGGCATAAGGGAAGACGAGGGCCTAGAAAATCCTATTTGAAGACATCAAGCACCTTATGGATTTCGGTGAGTATAGTAATATGAAAAGAGCAGCTTCTGATATAACACCATGGTTGCAACTACAAAGCGATTTCAAGACGAATATATATTTGAAGGTAAGGTCTTTGGGTATACCGGAAAAGAGGGCCTAGAAAATCATATATTGAACATCCTATAGATTCCACTAATATGAAAAAAGCAGTTTCCGGAAGGAACACAATGATTGCAACTACAAGATGTAACATTTAGATCATTATGAGACATTAAGGGAAATCAGCTAGCATTGTCCAAAGGTTGGCTGTTCCCTATCACAGATTGAGTTTCCTTTCAGAGACATTGAATCTTACAGGGAAGCACACATTGAGGAATACAGTTCTTCCTTAAGTCATAAATATCTGGATACAAAGTATTAGATCAATATATGTCAGCATGATTCACATTAAATTTTCACGGATACGTTCTTGATATTTTATACCTTATGTGGGCAACAGCCAGCCCGCTGTTAGATTTGATCCGAGACGCGAGACATTTTGAAAAACCCAATTAAACAAAAATATTACACTACTAACTCCAAATGAGGAAAATGCGAAGAGGTCTGTGCGTTTGGCAGAACTTATAAACGCGAGGAGTTCTTTTCAATGATGAAAGTTAAAACATTGAGTACAAGGCTGAATGACGATAATTTGGAAAATTCTTTACGTCTTTGCATCAGTGGTATTAATCCAAACATCCATGGATTAGTTTCCCAAATTTAAGCTCATGTGTCTCATTGACTTCGGTGTCGCTATTTAACTTTCGTTGTTTATAATAATTCCAACTTTTACGATTTAATTATTATGTTGTACTTATTTTTTTCATATCTATCGTTAAAAATTATGAACACTACTTTAAAATGCACTACTTTTAAAAGCGGTTCACGAACGTATTTGCACACTAAAGTTTGGCCCACAACATGTCAAAGGTCGGCCATACCTGTTCTATAACAGTCCTTGAATGGCGCCACCCTTGGAATATTTAGCTGATTAATAAACTGAATGCATGCATAAAAATGAATATTTTCAAATGTTCCCTCAATAAATGTGATTCGAATCTTTAATTAGTTGACGTCTGGAATGTATTGAACGGCCAGACTATGGACTGCGTCTATAGTCGGAGAAATACAATCTCGCCTTCGTGTAGGTAGAACTGATTGTTTGTGTTATTACAGGCAGAAACAATGAATCTCATCATGGGAGTGTAATGAGAAACGTGTCCGGCTAATCCCTACTCAGTATTAATTATCTTTGACTACTAGTTTCAGAGCGTATCATATCACCCGCAGATCACTGGCTCATTTTAATGAAGAATGATCTTTCATTGATGCTCCCGCCAGATAGAATCACAATGTTGTTTAAATTAATTAAAATGATTTGAACACTTCAGATAGAGAGGAAGCCCAGTTATACAGTTGATCTCATGACAACAGATTGAATCAGAACCCATAGTGCCCTACGAGTATAAACTAGTCCCTGAATATACAAAAGTCCGTCACACAGGGGCTGCGTACACTAAGCAGATTTCCAACGTGCTGGTATGACTCACTAGTGATCACATCTCACTACCTCTTCCATATATATTCTATGTAAAAAACCGATGAGTAGAACGGGACATAGCTGGGGGGGGGGGAGGTTCCTGAAGGCTGAAAACTAGGAAGTACGAATAACTCCTTTAGTATTTGAGTTCTAAAAAATGCATATAACATCAATCGTAGACTATCAATATATTGACACAATTTATTGGTTCAATAAAACATCGGTTCTATAACATTTTACGGTCCGACTCATAAAAACAGATATATTTGAATTTTCGAATCCTCCGTCTAAACCCCGACTATTCCATGTGCAATTCCAGGTAATAAAAAATATGATCTTTAGTGTTGACAGCAAACGTTAAATATCGATTTTGGTATATATTAAATAAACATTTTTGAAGCAAGAACGTAAAATGATCTAAAAAATAAATAATATAAATGTCCGTCACGCAGGGGCTGCGTAAATTAAGCAGATTTCCAGATGTAGTGCATATGTGTCACCTCATCTCAACACATATCTATTAAGAATATAAAATCTTAATTTATGTTGTCAACACACAACGAATTTGCATATATCTCGTAATAAAGGTCTCTTGAAAACAATATTTGGTTTATCAGCTTCGAATAAAGTGGTTCATGATATAACAGCTTATTTTAATATGACATAAGTAGGAGTGGTAGTTTACTATGGGCTGATAACTAAAAATTCAAATATCTCCGTGAATATTTATGATACAGAAAATATGTACATAATAACGAAGGTATTTCAAATTTTCTAATTCTCCCCTCTAACCCCCCCCCTCCCACTGG
>CM032233.1:88897500-89047500 GCA_019009955.1 Riptortus pedestris
ATATATATATATATATACAAATATACATATTTTTACCAACTATAATTGAGTATAACTAACTAGAATTTACATTAACATTTCTAGAAAAATCTATACTAATAAGTGTCATTATACTTTATTATCATACCAAATATTAAAACATTATATTTTCAACATAATAGTTTTATTAAACTTATCATTATCTTGGTTCTTGTTCATAGTAATACATAGGTATAAAAGTACTAAATATAAAAAAAAATTAAGAGAAGAAGAGAAATTTGACAATTTTTACTCAGATAAGATCCGCGAAGTTTGAGACTATTTCTTAAATATTTAAAAATGTTAATATATACTTCTCTAGTTGCACTATTTAGAATATTATGAAGTTGTGAATTATCAGCTGGCTGTTTGATGAATGGTAAATACTGTTCTCTGAAAGGGGAGTAAATAGGGCAATGAAGCATTATATGATAAATGTCCTCATTTATATTTAAATTACACACGCAAATTTCTTTTGGGATAATATTATAGTATACCTTTTTATTGAAAACTTTATATAATAGTTGCTTGAGGTTCTTAGTTGTGCAACGGTTTTTACATTATCGAATGGCAAACCGATAGTTAGAAATTCCTGAGGTAAACCGGAAGTTTTGAAAATTGCCTTTTGTTACAGACTATAATTTGGAATTTGAAGTTTTTCAAGGTCTATAAAAAGTAATTTTCTTTGGTACGCTTCTACTGTTGAGCTAATCTGTAATTTAATTAATTTTTTGTCTTGAGTAAGCCATTTTGGACGGACCTCATTTTCGTCATCCTCTAGGTAGGATCGATGGACATTTGAGGAAACGTTTTCGAAAATCGCGTCATGAGTAGACCTCAATAGGGAACCTTAAGGGAAATCAGCTAAAATGGCATCCTTTGTGCATTTACAAATTCCAAGCACATATCGAAATAGCATGGCAATTACTCACAGATGGCTTCATATGTCTACCATATGTCACACTTAGTCTGTTTCTTCCCAATGTAATGAATTCTTAGTATTTTAGCTGGTTATTTGCCATATATCAGCATATGTTGAATAGTACATGAGTTGAAGACGGGTTTTATTAAAGGCTGAAATAAAATGATTTCAAATATCTCTGTTCTAATTAGAGCAAAATGAATTAGCCTCAATCGAAGGGAGTATCGTGATATCAAAGCTGCACCGGAGAAACTACATCGTCTAATTTGATATTTTTGTTATGTGAGTTTAATGACGACATAATAAAATGACAGCAGTTAAAGAGATAATGGTCATATTTATATGTATAAAACGGATAATAATATATGTTCGAAACTCAATTGCCACCTTTAGATTGAGATTCCTCCAGAATTAAGGCACATTCATTTTCTGAAGCTGAAAAATAAATTTTCTTGAAGGAGTGACACAGCATATTTGCACCATTTGATAGTTGACTTAACATCACCACTTTACTTCTCATTTTCTTTATTAACTATCTGTAAGTCATCAAATATTACTAAAGCTCTTCAGCAAGTGAATAAAAGTGATACAGAAATAGTAGCCTGCAAGCAGTCCACACCCTGCAAGGGTCGGGAAGGTCAACGAAAAGTCCATCACGCAGCTGCGGCATCAGGCTGCGAAAACTAAGCAGATTTCCTACAGGAAGGTCACAACAACATATTTGCATATATGTCGTATAATAAATCTCTCTTGAAAACATCCATCATTTAGGAAATCGCAGTATCGTATAAATCAATGGAATGGAAACTGCTAGTTCACATAACTGTGCTCGTATTGCTTCATGCCATAAAGGACTTGAGAAATGAAGAAACCCTTAATAACGTTAATATTGAATCGACTCGTAAATTTCATGAAGCTGAAACTTGTGGCGAGAGTGAGGATCCCAGTCGATTGAAAACTCGAAAATAACTTTGTTATTTCAGAGTAGATTACCAGAAATACATTTAATACGGCCAACAACAAAAAACGCTAAAAACTGTCACAGTGTCATAAACGCACCATTATTGGATGAATCTGATGACTTTCATGTTATTGATAAGTGTGATTCCGGAATTACACGTATGGCAAGGATTTGTTAACCACTTGTTTTGGACGAGATTAGTTCCGCTTACTGATTTGACCTATAAGATTAAATCTAAACCAAAAAAGTATTATGGAGACGTTTTTAAAGTTAACGATTGTCGCAAGCTATTAAAACACGCTGACTATCTTAATGATCCCGACAGTTTTCTAAGTTTTGGACTACTGAGGCGATGAATCGCGTAGTAGATTCCGGTTTTACTGCAGGCAAAATTCACCCTCATCTTCCGGCAGTTATTTTAAACTTGAAAGCTGTTATTGCATCTACAGAAACCTCTGCCATGCTAAAAATTCATGTCCTTCTCAATTACCTTGGACGAGGTCTACAGGATTTCCCAGCGATGCATTTGGAATATAGTCAGAGTTAGCTGGAGTATCCGTGCACCAAGTGTGCAAACATTTTTTGGAACGCTACAGCATCAACAATATCGAAGATTAGACATTATTGATAGATTGAAGAAAGCAATCGTCGACTGATCATCGCAACATTTTTGATTATTACAAACAAAGAATGTTCAATAAAAATAATAAAACATATATATATATATATATATATATATATATATATATATATATATATATATATAGACACACACACACACATAAAATCCAGCGGTTACTGTGTGTTTACATGTAGTGGCCGGACATTAATATCGATTTATCGCTGATTGTGACCAAAATTCAAGAATATTTTGGACATACGATCTGATCCAATTACCCGCTAGAAGAACTCGTAGAAGGTCAAGAAAGGCGATGCGCAATCAGATTTTGGAGGCATTTTTTTGAACCTTCCCAATCCTTGAAGCAGAATGTTCCAACCTAGAACCAATTGATGCTGAGACCTATGTGTATTTCAGTTGGGCAGTAGATTACGCACTAGATATCAGTTCTAGAGGTGACATATTTTAAACCGGAGATGGCCCGCTGGATTATTTGATAGCTGTGCGGAGAACGGGATTAAAAATGGACTTGTATCTGTTACGTCTGTGCCACTCAGCAAGGAATTAAGGAGTAGCATGAACAAAGAACTCGCCACCTTCGGTCTGTAAAGCCGTCGAAATAACAAAGGGAATGCGTCAAGGGGACAAGGCGCCCTTAAGGCCCCCCCCCCAGTAGAGCAGTGTTGCAGGCCTTGTCCATATATGGTTCATGAATTATTTAAACTTCATGAGATATCATTATTGAATCAGCCCTGATTAGTGTGTCATTCCCGTTATTGATCAAGTAATTTTGTTTCCTTTATAGGTGAAGCTAACTCTGGCCTCAAGTAAATCTTCCTCCACCCGTGACTCTATTGGTATGAATGGTATTTTTCTCCTGATGCCTTTATTGTTGGATGGTCTGATGCAAATGCGATAATGTCCATTTTCTTATAAAATTCAAACAACATAAATTATATTCAAAAATCTGAGATGGAATTCTTAACTTCTCAACTACTCCTGTACTCCCCATCCTCTTCTCTTCCTGGAATATATGACCTTTGTATCATTAAAAATGTCTTAATTTAAGAACTAACTCCAAACTAAAATAATACCGTCACTCCGGGGCTGCGCAAACTAAGCAATTTCCCTCATGAATTTTTACAATAGATAACACTTTCCATAATAATAATAATAATAATACATACATACTGGTAACACTTAAAACCACTGTAATTTATTAAGTGAATAAATACAAACTGTAATGAGAAATCATTCAGTCAGTTTTAATAACCTCCCAACGTAAAACGTCTAAATTGTAAACAAACAACCTCTCAGAGCTGAACAGATTGATAGAAATATTCTTCACCGGAAAGAAAAACAATTACTGAAATATATCATATTAATTTGATTGTAAACGATTTAATGTATCTAGTACTGTAATTTCTAATGAATCAGAATAATTTTTATCTCAATTATTCAAATGTTAGTAGTGCAAGAACTTATTAAGGGGGGGGGGGGTGATCAACAGAACATATTTGCATGTATCTCGTATAATAAAGATCTCTTGATAACCATATTTGGTATTTAAGCTTCAAATAAAGTGGTGCATTATATAACATGAAGACACAGTTAATATTCAAGATAGAGAATAAATGTGTATATCAATATTTATAGTACATTTAATAAGATTGGTTCTATACAATTCTTCGATCCGACATATAGTCACCGAGATATTTCGAATTTTCGAAAATGCCCCCTCTAAACACCCTCTCCCACTGGTCCGAGTTCAGCCATTAACGAAGTTGATCTTCCTTTTTACATAAAACCTGAGTCCCAAAAGTAGAGAAAGAAAAATTATTTTAATAACCATTTGAAGTTTTCTTTCTTTTGTTGATCTTCCGCCATAGATTAGTCAAGCAATAGTTGGTTCGTCCGAGTTCCGTTTTGTAAATTGATGTACTTGGTGAGTTTTTTTCTTCGTCCGTCAAGTAATGTGCAGTTCACATAAGAAGTGGCCATGTCTGTTCAGTCTCATTGTCACATGTATGTTATTTTAAATTAGTACAAGTAGCTTTTGGCAGCTCCATGTCCTGATATAAATTGTATTAGTTTAAATCGGTGTTTTGTCTCGGGTGTATAGTTGGTATGTACTTATGTAATTGTGTTTGTCCGTCTTTCAACTTCCAAATAAACGAATAAATAGATAAAAATACAGACTCTAGATGATACTGGATGTCTCTATCAATTTTTAAAATTCAGTATAAATTTACATTAAATACAGATACTTACATGGTTGTCCACATTTATTGGGGTATAACATTGTTCTGATGGTCATGTTCTTCTTCCGGTTCGTCCCCAAAAACCGAAGCTAGAAAACCAAGAGCTGCTATTACCCACAGTGTTCTTCGATTTAACACCCTACCAATATACCATGAATAATTAATCATATGCGTCTAAGTAGACAGTCATAAACATACTCGTGTAAACAATAAACCAGTTATTTTAAGTCCACATACTACTAAGGAAAACTGAGATGGGTTGTCTACAGGTAACCACTCATTTCTAGCCAATGCGGGGCTAAGGATTTTATATTTTATATAATAAGTTCGTCACTAAATATATTCCTATTGGCCAGGTGAGAATTGACCTCAATTTATCACGTTTACAGAGTGAGATTACGATTTATGCCTTAACTCACATGGATAACTTGAACCCTCTAAACCAGTTATAATTAATTTAAGAATTAAAGGTTAACAGAACCTAATCAATGCTACCATTCTCAAATTATTTGGAATGAAAAATTAAAAACAGCAAGAAATTCAGGTCCCTTAGAAACTAATAACCCCGCTTATATCTTCATGAAAAAGTGATAAAATAAAATACAAATACACAAATGAAAATAAAAACGCAGGGGCTGCGTAAACTAAGCAGATTTCCCTCGTGATGTTTAACAATAAATAAATCTCAACACTGGTAACACAATAGCACCGTCAACATCAAGTGAATAAATACAAACGATAATACAAAGAAAGCTCCAGACGGGAAGCACCTCAAACGTAAAGAAAAGGTGTGCTACCTTCTCACAGAAAGGAAAAACAATTACGGAAATATATCAGAATATAACAAATTAATTTGATTGAAAACTATTTATTATACCTAGTATTGTCATTTATAATGGATCAGAATAATTTTTATCTCAATCAATCAAATTTTAGTAGTCCAAGAACTTAAGAAGTGGGGGGGGGGGCACGATAACATATATCTCGTATAATAAAGGTCTCTTGAAAACATTTTATGGCATTTAAGCTTCAAATAATGTGGTTTATTAATAACAGAGTATTGTTTATTTTACATAAGTAGAAGTGGGGGTTTAAGGCTGTAAACTGAAAAATGCAAATTTCTTCGTTAATATTCAAGATAGAGAATAAATGTATATAAAAACATATATAGTATTAAATTTAATTTGCAATAAGGTTGGTTCCATACAATTTTTTCCGACGTATGGTAACGGAGATATTTCGAATTTTCGAAAATCCCCTCTCCCACTGGTCCGATTTCAGCCATTAAAGAGCTTGGTCTGTCTTTTGTTACACAAAACGTTTAAATATCGAGTTTGTTTACGATCAAACAAAAATTGTGACCGCTAGGCTAGATGGGTAATAGCCATATATATATAATTTTGAACGGACCTCTGTTTTGTCATCTCCTAGGTAGGATCGATGGACATGTGAAGAAATTTTTCGAAATTCGAGTACGACCTCAATAGCTGATTTCCCTTAAGGAAAATCTGCTAAAAAACGAAAAAGGAGGGATGCTTTAAAAAAAAGTTCTAGTACTAGAAAACAAATTGCTTGAATACAACGAAGAGCCATGCACTTTTGACAAATTAAGCTCTCTGCATGATGTAAAATCGTCTATTGTTACTTCATTTGAGTCTACGTCAAGTTTCTGAGTCGCGAATTTTGCTTGTTCATCAACTTCAGTAATTAGTCCAATATTTTTGTGTTCTTGTAGCCATAGTAGTGTAATATTGTTTTGAAGATGAATGGAGTGTTCTAAGATGTGCGCTATAATAGGATGAGTACCGTAAATGTTTTCGAAGGAGAATAAAGAACTTAAAGAGTCTGTAAATAAGAAAATCTGGGAATTTTGAACACCATGGAATTTTGAAAAGGCAATATTTTTAGCTTGTAACTCAGCTGTATAAATCCTTGCATTGTTGTTATGTTTCGTTGTGTATATGTCATTGTTAATGATTTCTGCAGCTGCTGTCCCAAAGTCAGTCTTGGATCCGTCAGTAACAGTGTGAAGTGAGTTTGGGTTATTAGTTACAATTGACAAGCTATTCTGTAAAATTTAGAAGATAATGGATTTCTTTTATTAAATTTTGTTAAAGTTAAATTAATGCTTACGTTATTTATTCTCCATGGAGGGAGTGACAAGTTTCAGTTATAGTGTATTTGAGTTTGTAATATGTTCGAATCAACAGTGTTTTCTGAAGTGCGTATGACTAGTGGTTTATGCTTGCTGTATTTTTCCATGTATTTGGTGAAAAAAAGAAATTTTAAGCAGATAATTCTTCTCCTATATTCCAATGGAGGTTCTTCTGCTTCGACACAGAGGCTTTCTACTGGGCTTGATCTGAAGGCTCCAGTTGATATCCTCAGTCCTGTGTAGTGTGTAACATTTTAAGTGTATTTGGACTGGCTGATGGATATGCTATACAGCCGTAATCCAGCAATGACCTGGTATAAGCACGATGAAAAGTTAGCTTAGAACATCTGTCAGCTCCCCATGCGGAATTGCTAAGTACCCTTAACAAGTCCAAGCTTTTCTTGCACTTACTAATGAGGCCTTTTAAATGGGGAACCCATGTGAGTTTTCTGTCAAATGTAAGTCCTAAAAATGTCAGTTCGTCTGTCTTGTTTACAATAGTGTTGTTGAGAGTCAATTGTGGGCATTCAAAACCTTTTTTGTGGTTAGATTAGGAACACTGCGTAAACTATAAAAAAAAAATTGACCCAACATTGGCCAAAACCTCGAGAAACAACAACACCATATTTGACCTTTTACCCTGATTGTTTGTTCCTGATTGTCCTTTTACCCTATTTATTCACTTGGAGCACCCGCTTGCCGGTACTCGCCCAGATGAAGGTACATACCAAATGGAGACCTGATGAAAATTTGTCGAATTGTCATACCCTGGTCTCTATAGACAAGTCCACACTTCTTAAGATGAAATTACTCCTCATCGAAGCTTTGAAGTCGAAAGCATTATGATTCGAAAGACGTCCAGAACATAGAAAGGGTTTCAACAATTGCAGCCAGCATTCGCAGGGACAGATCGGCAAAGGGACAGATAGCCAACACAAATTTTATTTTCCTTCTGAAATACGTTAATAATGCTAAAGAAACATTGATGCCATGGGGCTGGAGTGAGTGGTAGTTGTGGCTGTAATCTGCTGGAGGGAGGGGCAATTACATCTGATCCCTCTTCCTCTAATTGCTACTCTCAGCTCCGTCCGCTCCTCTACTCACTCTCACTGTTAATTGCTCCACCCCTCACTCACCATTCTTCCAGGAATCTCAATTAGCCGCGGGACACTTTTCTCTCAAGCGAGCTGATTTGATTGTTTGGAAGCTATTTAACTTCAATTTACTTGCTACTCATTTCTGCCTTTCCAGCCGCATCCACCAAGTCTCATTTCTCACGATCGCCTATGCGCAAGTTATCAATTGAAATGATTTCTCCGGAAAGAAAACCAATTACTGAAATATATCAGACAATAACATATTAATTTTATTCAGAACTATTTACTGTAGTACTGAACATAATAATGACCCAGAACAATTGTAACTCTCTCTGTCAACAGTAAAGGTCTTATTTGTTGTTGGCTAAAATCGGGCATGTAAAGGGGGGATTCGAAAATTCCAAATGTCCCTGTTATTATTAGTCGGACCGAAAAATGTTATAGAACCAATCAATGGGGGTGTTCACCCCGAACACGGTATAAGAACGACATTTCGGACAAAATCCGAATTGCAAAGCCCACAACATTTTTCGTGATTTTCTGAACTCGGTAACATATGCACAAATCTGAACGTTTCTATTCTCGATGTTAGGGAGTCGTTACTAATTTGAGGGTTTAGCCAAAATCTTTACACACAAAAAACCTCCTAAATGGGCTATCACCTTATGTGAAACGGAGGATATGGCATTTACAACTAAATGAAATGGTTGAATATTTCTACCAGTTTATTTCAGATGAACTATAAAAAGTGCCCATAACTCTTTGGACAAGCAGTTTATATCTTTATCACATGCATATAATCCAGGCGATATAAATCGCTCCCAGGAATTGAGTGGCTCGTTTATTTCTCACATACCCACGTGGGACATTCAAATGCTCCCCTATGCTACAGCTTCCTCTCCTTCGTACAGACCACTTCAATTTAACGGATCTTTAAAGTTATTGTTAAATTAAAGTAGGACGCTTGTAAAGAATCAGTTCCAATTCATTCAATTGTTTTATGCCACAAATGAATATATGCCTATAAAAAAGAGCTTATTGTATAGGTCATTATAGCTGAGGTCCCTAAGGGAAATCAGCTATTGAAGTTGTGCACATGACGCGATTTACGAAACATTACATCAGATGTCCATCGATCCTACCTAGGAGTAGACGAAAATAAGATCCGTTATATAAATATATATATATATATATATATATATATATATATATCTATATATATATATATATATACTAGCTCAGATACCCGGCTTCGCTCGGGAATTCATTTGATGCTGAATGGTGATGGTATATTTTTGGCAAGGCTTTAGTTTGCACAATATTTTCACCTTTACCCGTCCCACTATTTAGGATTAACACCCGTTGTTGGCATTAGTTAATAATAAAATTAATTTTTTATGTAAGTCTTCACTGTCCTCCAAATTGTCATATTTCCCGTCTCCTGTGCATAATGCATAGATCTCAGTTATTAAGCACAAAATATTGTGGTGAAACGAAATATCACCATTATTAATTTCAGGCCTCCCTTATAACCCCCACTCCTGCCCGTCCCTAGAAATGTTAGTATGGCTTATTATAATGAAAGAGTTAGTGCTAATACACATACCGAGTTTTATTTATTTCGGCTGGGTCTTTTGTCCCAAATAAAATTGTTCACTTCCGCTATAGGTTTTAGCATATATCTCGTTTATAATTCGGTAAGTATACTAAAAAAGTGTATATAACAAAATTTACTCTAAATAACAAAATACACTTCCGCTATAGGTTTTAGCGTATATCTCGTTTATAATACGGTATACGAAAAAAGTGTGTAAAACAACTGAGGAAAGAAAGAGGGGGTGAGAAAGGTTCTAGATTACAGGAAGGTCTCCCCACCCGTCCCTGACGCTCCAGGTTAACCAACAGAACATGACTAACGGCTAACATTACCTTATATTCAGATTCTATTTTCAATTCTAATTATGTATGTTTAAATACTTTCGTTTTTTGTGAATTAATTGATGTTTTAAACACATTAAAGGATGAAATTACTTACTTCCGATTAATTAATGTTCCAGTGAAAGACAGAGGAAGGGAGGGGGGAGTAATATACTTTGCTCCTCATGAAACAGCTACTTGTTTTTAAAATGCTTCATACAATTGAAATGTTCTTGTTTATCGTCATGTTCATATTTGCCGAAAAACCAGTAGGAAACGAAATATCGCTATATTTAATTTCTGGCTTCCCTTATAACCCCCACTCCTGCCCGTGCCTAGAAATGTTGATATGGTTTGTTATAATAAAAGCGTTAGTGCTAATACACATACCGAATTTTATTTATTTCGGTTGGGTCTATTGTCCCAAATAAAATTGTTCACTTCCGCTATAGATTATAGCGTATATCTCGTTTATTATTCGGTATACGAAAAAAGTGTATATAACAAATGTTACTCTAAATAACAAAGTAAACAACTTTTGTTATGTTCATATTTACCGAAAAACCAATAGGAACCGAAATATCGCTATTTTTAATTTCTGGCTTCCCTTATAACCCCCACTCCTGCCCGTCCCTAGAAATGTTGGTATGGCTTGTTATAATGAAAGCGTTAGTGCTAATAGATATGCTGAGTTTTACTTAGTTCGGTTGAGTGTTTTGTGACAAATAAAATTGTTGACTCCCGCTATAATTTTTAGCGTATAACTCATTTATACTTCGGTATACGACGAAAGTGTATATAACAAAAATTACTCTAAATAACAAAATAAATAACTTTTGTTATGTGCATATTTGCAGAAAAATCAATAGGAAACGAAATATCGCTATTTTTAATTTCAGGCCTCCCTTATAACCCCCACTCCTGTTTGTCTTAGAGAATAATAATATAGCCTAAAGTCTAAGTTGGGCTAGTAGTAATATACATAACAAGTTTCATAAAATTCGGTTCAGCCGTTTATGCGTGAAAAGGTAACAAACAAACAAACAAACAAACAAACAAACAAATAAACAAACAAACAAACAAACATACACGAAAGAAACAAAATGCAGTTTTGGTGTCTATGACATGTGAAACGAAAAGTTATCGTGAAATTTCGCGAAAAAAATCAATGTACAGACAGAGGTTACAATTTTATATATATATATAGATATATATACTAGCTCAGATACCCGGCTTCGCCCGGGAATTCATTTGAGTCTGAATGTTGTTGGTTTTTTGTTGGCAAAGTTTTACTTTGCACAATATTTTAAGATTTACCCGTCCCAGTGTTTCGGATTAATACCCGTCGTTACTGTGGATTTGTTAATAATAAAATTAATTTTTTATGTGAGGCACTGTCCTCCATATTGTCATATTTCCCATTTCCTGTGCATTATGCATTGATTTAAATTATTAAGGACAAAATATTAACATACTTTTAAATTTTTTTTTCCCGGTGAGGTACCTGGTAGTTCATATTAAAAAGAATTGTTGAGAAAATTTCTCTAAATAACAAAATAAACAACTTTTGGCATGTGCTTATTTGCAGAAAACACAATAGAAAACGAAATACCGCTTTTATTTCAGACCTCCCTTACAACCCCCACTCCTGCCCGTCCCTAGAAATGTTGGTATGGCTTGTTATAATGAAGGCATTAGTCCTAATACACGTACCGAGTTTTATTTAGTTCGGTTGATTCTTTTGTGCCAAATAAAATTTTGACTCCCGCTATAATTTTTAGCGTATAACGCCTTTATACTTCGGTATACGACGATAGTGTATTTAACAAAAGTTTCTCTAAATAACAAAATAAAAAACTTTTGTTATGTGCGTATTTGCCGAAACCCCAATAGGAAACGAAATATCACTACATTTAATTTCAGGTCTCCCTTATAACCCCCACTCCTGCCCGTCCCTAGAAATCTTAGTATGGCCTATTATAAGGAAGGCGTTAAAGCTAATACACGTACCGAGTTTTATTTTTTCCGGTTGGCTCTTTTGTCCCAAATAAAATTGTTCACTTCCGCTATAGGTTTTAGCGTATATCTCGTTTATAATTCAGTATATGAAAAAAGTGTATATAACAAAATTTATTTTAAATAACAAAATAAACAACTTTTGTTATGTTCATATTTGCCGAAAAACCAATAGGAAACGAAATATAGCTATTTTTAATTTCAGGTTTCCCTTATAACCCCCACTCCGGTTCGTCTCAGAGGATATTAATATAGCCTAAAGTCTAAGTTGGGTTAGTAGTAATATACATACCAAGTTTCATAAAATTCGGTTCAGCCGTTTATGCGTGAAAAGGTAACAAACAAACAAACAAATAAACAAACAAACAGACACCAAAGAAACAAAATGCAATTATGGTGTCTATGACATGTGAAACGAAAAGTTATCGTGAAATTTCGCGAAAAAAATCAATGTACAGACAGAGGTTACAATTTTATATATATACTAGCTCAGATACCCGGCTTCGCTCGGGAATTCATTTGAGGCTGAATGGTAATGGTATATTTTTGGCAAGGCTTTACTTTGCACAATATTTTGACATTTACCCGTTCCAGTGTTAAGGGTTAATACCCGTTGTTGGCATTTGTTAATAATAAAATTATTTTTTTATGTAAAACTTCACTGTCCTGCATATTGTCATATTTCCCGTCTCCTGTGCATTATGCAAAGATTTGAATTATTAAGGAGAAAATATTGATATACATTTGAATTAATTTTTTCAGGTGAGGTACCTGGTAGTTCATATTGAAAAGATGTGTTGAGCAAATTTCTCTAAATAACAAAATAAACAACTTTTGTTATGTGCATATTTGCCGAAACCCCAATAGGAAATCATTATTATTAATTTCATGCCTCCCTTATAACCACCACTCCTGCCCGTCCCTAGAAATGTTAGAATGGCTTATTATAAGGAAGGCGTTAGTGCTAATACACATACTGCGTGTTTTATTTAGTTCGGTTGAGTCTTTTGTGCCAAATGAAATTGTTGTCTCCCGCTATAATTTTTAGCGTATAACGTCTTAATATTTCGGTATACGATGATAGTGTATATAAAAAAAAAAGTTTCTCTAAATAACAAAATAAACAACTTTTGTTATGTGCATATTTGCCGAAAATGCAATAGGAAACGAAATATCACTGATAAATTTCAGGCCTTCCTTATAACCCCCACTCCTGCCCGTCCCTAGAAATGTTAGTATAGCTTATTATAATGAAGGCGTTAGTACTAATTCACATAACCAGTTTGGTTTAATTCGGTTGAGTCTTTAGTGCCAAATAAAATTGTGGACTCCCACTTTAGTTTATAGCGTATAACTCATTTATGCTTCCGTATAAGGCAAAATTGCATATTACAAAAGTTACTCTAAATAACAAAGTAAACAACTTTTGTAATGTGCATATTTGCTGAAAAAGCAATAGGAAAACGAAATATCGCTATTTTGAATTTCAGGCCTCCCTTATAACCCCCACTCCTGCCCGTCCCTAGAAATGTTAGTATGGCTTATTATAAGTAAATCGTTAGTATTAATTCACATAGCGAGTTTGTTTTAGTTCGGTTGAGTCTTTTATGCCAAATAAAATTGTGGACTCCCGCTATAGTGTTTAGCGTATAACTCATTTATACTTCCGTATACAGCAAAAGTGCATATAACAAAAGTTACTCTAAATTACAAAATAAACAACTTTTGTTATGGGCATATTTGCTGAAAAAGCAATAGGAAACGAAATATCGCTATTTTTTAATTTCAGGCTTCTCTCTTATAACCCCCACTCCTGTTCGTCTTAGAGAATATTAATATAGCCTAAAGTCTAAGTTGGGCTAGTAGTAATATACATACCAAGTTTCATAAAATTCTGTTCAGCCGTTTATGCGTGGAAAAGGTAACAAACAAACAAACAAACAAATAAACAAACAAACAAATAAACAAACAAACAAACAAACAGACACCAAAGAAACAAAATGCAGTTATGGTGTCTATGACATGTGAAACGAAAAGTTATCGTGAAATTTCGCGAAAAAAATCAATGTACAGACAGAGGTTACAATTTTATATATATATATATATATATACTAGCTCAGATACCCGGCTTCGCCCGGGAATTCATTTGAGGCTGAATGTTGATGATATTTTTTTGGTTAAGGCTTGACTTTGCACAATATTTTGACATTTTCCGTCCCAGTGTTATACGGGTTAATACCCGTCGTTTCTGTGGATTTGTTAATAATAAAATTATTTTTTTATGTAAGACTTCACTGTCCTCCATATTGTCATATTTCCCGTTTCCAGTGCATTGTGCATAGATTTGAATGATTAAGGACAAAATATTAACAAAATTAATTTTTCCAGGTGCTGTACCTGGTAGTTCATATTGAAAAGAATTGTTGAGCAAATTTATCTAAATAACAAAATAAACAACTTTTTTTTTATGTGCATATTTGCCGAAACCCCAATAAGAAACGTAATATCACTATTATTAATTTCAGGCCTCCCTTATAACCCCCACTCCTCCCCGTCCCTAGAAATGTTGGTATGGCTTGTTATAATGAAAGCGTTAGTGCTAATACCTATGCCGAGTTTTATTTATTTCGGTTGGGTCTTTTGTCCCAAATAAAATTGATCACTTCCGCTATAGGTTTTAGCGTATATCTCGCTTATAATTCGGTATACGAAAAAAGTGTATATAAAAAAAGTTACTCTAAATAACAAAATAAACAACTTTTGTTATGTTCATATTTGCCGAAAAACGAAATACCGCTATTTTTAAATTCAGGCCTCCCTTATAACCCCCACTCCTCCCCGTCCCTAGAAATGTTGGTATGGCTTGTTATAATGAAAGCGTTAGTGCTAATACACATGCCGAGTTTTATTTATTTCGGTTAGGTCTTTTGTCCCAAATAAAATTGATCACTTCCGCTATAGGTTTTAGCGTATATCTCGCTTATAATTCGGTATACGAAAAAAGTGTATATAAAAAAAGTTACTCTAAATAACAAAATAAACAACTTTTGTTATGTTCATGTTTGTCGAAAAACCAATAGGAAACGAAATATCGCTATTTTTAATTTCTTGCTTCCCTTATAACCCCCACTCCTGCCCGTCCCTAGAAATGTTGGTATGGCTTGTTATAATGAAAGCGTTAGTGCTAATACATATACCGAGTTATATTTATTTCGGTTGGGTATTTTGTCCCAAATAAAATTGTTCACTTCCGCTATAGGTTTAGCGTATATCTCGTTTATAATTCGGTTTACGAAAAAAGTGTATATAAAAAAAGTTACTCTAAATAACAAAATAAACAACTTTTGTTATGAGCATAATTGCCGAAAAACCAATAGGAAACGAAATATCGCTATTTTTAATTTCAGGCTTCCCTTATAACCCCCACTCCTGTTCGTCTCAGAGGATATTAATATAGCCTAAAGTCTAAGTTGGGTTAGTAGTAACATACATACCAAGTTTCATAAAATTCGGTTCAGCCGTTTATGCGTGAAAAGGTAACAAACAAACAAACAAACAAACAAACAAACAAACAAACAAACAAACAAACAAACAAACAAACAAACATACACGACAGAAACAAAATGCAGTTATGGTGTCTATGACATGTGAAACGAAAAGTTATCGTGAAATTTCGCGAAAAAAATCAATGTACAGACAGAGGTTACAATTTTATATATATATAGATATATATATATATATATATATATATATATATATATAAAATTGTAACCTCTGTCTGTACATTGATTTTTTTCGCGAAATTTCACGATAACTTTTCGTTTCACATGTCATAGACACCATAACTGCATTTTGTTTCTTTCGTGTATGTTTGTTTGTTTGTTTGTTACCTTTTCACGCATAAACGGCTGAACCGAATTTTATGAAACTTGGTACGTATATTACTACTAACCCACCTTAGACTTTAGGCTATATTAATTTTGTCTGAGACGAACAGGAGTAGGGGTTATGAGGGAAGCCTGATATTAAAAATAGCGATATTTCGATTCCTATTGGTTTTTCGGCAAATATAAACATAACAAAAGTTGTGTATTTTGTTATTTAGAGTAACTTTTGTTATATGCACTTTTTTCGTATACTGATTTATAAACGAGATATACGCAAAAACCTATAACGAATGTGAACAATTTTATTTGAGACGAAAGACCCAACCGAAATGAATAAAACTCGGTATGTGTATTAGCACTAACGCTTTCATTATAATAAGCCATACTAACATTTCTAGGGACGGGCAGGAGTGGGGGTTGTAAGGGAGGCCTGAATTTAAAATAGCTGTATTTCGTTTTCTATTCGTTTTTCGGCAAATATGAACCTAACAAAAGTTGTTTATTTTGTTATTTAGAGTAACGTTTGTGATATTCATTTTTGACTTTTAACGAAGTATAAACGAGATATATACTATAAACTAATGCGGGAGTCAACTATTTTATTGGGCGCTAACGATTGAACCGAACTTAACAAAACTCGGTATGTCACTTAGCATTAATTCTCCCATGATTATAAGCTATAATTAAAAATTTGTAGGTTCGAACGGGAGTGGGAGTTATAAGTGAGGCCTGAAGTAAAAATTCACGATATTTCATTTTCTATTTGTTTTTCAGCAAAGGTGCACATAACAAAAGTTGTTTACTTTGTTATTTAGAGCAACTTTTGTTTCATTCACTTATGTCGTAAAATGAAGTAAATACGGAATATAAGCTAAATCTATAGCGGGAGTCGACGATTTTATTAGTACTTATTTAAGCGTTTTTAATATAGGCATATTATGACAAATGATGTTATGTTTTAGCCTTATCTATTTCGATTATTTAGTACTAAGTATGATTCGGATTAGTGAGATTATAAATCCCCCTCCCCCTTCGCCTCATTTATTTATTTTCCCTAGAAAATAACTTTGTTATTTATTTCCAATAGAAATTTAAACTATAAGAGCATTTCCATTATTTAATTTGTATAATGTATTATTTAAAAAAAAAAAAAATCGTGCTGAATTTCCTCAAGGAGTGATGGGGGAAGTAGTAGGGAATCAAACTCTGATTTGGTTATATACTATCTTATTTCCGATATCTTACACTACATATATAAATATGTACTATCATAACAATTAAACGTTAAAGGCATTATGACAAAAGACAAAATGCTCTTAAACTCGATATGATTGTTTAAAGTATTACTTAGGTTGCAGGGACGGCTACGATCTCTTCCCCTCGACTAGCTTTTTGAATATAATAGAAATTATTTTTAGGGTAACACTATTATTTAATTCCATCAGGTAGATAAATTATTACAATAATATTTTGAATCAATAATTTAAGGAGAAGAGTGTTGATAGCTCTAATGCGAGAGCGGAAATAGACGGAGGCTAATAGAGTTAATTGAGTTTACTAATTTCCTGTGAAATGCTGGACATTACGGGAAGTGATTACCATTGAGATCTACTATTATGAATATAACCTTACGTGCTAAACTATATCTGCTCGGATTGGTTTTAGCAGATTTCCCTTAAGGGAAATCAGCTATTGAGGTCGTACTCATAACGCGAGTTTCGAAAAATTTCTTCAAATGTCCATCGATCCTACCCAGGAGATGACGAAAATGAGGTCCGTTCAAAATTATATATATCTATCTATATATATATATATATCTATATATATATATATATATATATATATATATATATATATATATTTAGTTATAGATATAGATATTTGTCTGTTAACGCTCTAGAGGTACCTAGTTTTGTTTGAGCGTTACCAAACTCGGAATTTAATCGTTTGATGTAAAAAGGAAGATCAAGTTCGTTAATGGCTAAAATCGAACCAGTGGGAGGGGGGGTTTAGAGGGGGGGATTTTCGAAAATTCGAAATATCTCCGTTACCATACGTCGGATCAAAAAAGTGTATAGAACAAAAATTATAGCAAATTAAATTTACTAAAAATATTGTTTCATACATGTATTCTGTATCTTTAATATTAACCGAGATATTTGGATTTGTATTGTGAGTGTGGTTGGCTATGTTTGGGAGTTTCCGCCGAGCGCACTAGCGCTAGTGTGGCCATTTCACTAACTATTCGTCCTCGTTAGAATAGGTTATTACTAGGCAGATTTCTCTATTGTAAAACTTCACGTGGGAAATCTGCTTAGTTTACGCAGCCCCTGCGTGACGGACTTTTTGACAGGGAATAAGTTTCATTATAGAGGATATTTAATTGTAATAAATACTATCCATGATTATGGTTTGAAGTATTCAAAAAGGTGAGTTAAAAAGTGGCAAGGGATAGATTAGGAACACATTTTTATTTATTCTTCAAATATAAAATTTCTCATTTATAAGTCGCCTGCCTGACCTTCACAGCAAAACAATGCGCGCCGACGGGAAGTGTAGTTGTAAACATTGAAGCCTTGCCCAAAAAAATACTATCATCATTCAGCCTTAAATGATTTCCCGAGCGAAGCCGGGTACCTTAGCTAGTATATATATATAAAATTGTAACCTCTGTCTGTACATTGATTTTTTTCGCGAAATTTCACGATAACTTTTCGTTTCACATGTCATAGACACCATAACTGCATTTTGTTTCTTTCGTGTCTGTTTGTTTATTTGTTTGTTTGTTACCTTTTCACGCATAAACGGCTGAACCGAATTTTATGAAACTTGGTATGTATATTACTACTAACCCAACTTAGACTTTAGGCTATATTAATTTTCTCTGAGATGAACAGGAGTGGGGGTTATAAGGGAAGCCTGAAATTAAAAATAGCGATATTTCGCTTTATATTGGTTTTTCGGCAAATATGTACATAACAAAAGTTGTTTATTTTGTTATTTAGAGTAACTTTTGTTATATAAACTTTTGTCGTATACCGAAGTTTAAATGCGTTATACGTTAAAAATTATAGAGGGAGTCAACAATATTATTCGCCAAAAAAGACTCAACCCAACTGAATAAAACTCGGTATGTGTATTAGCAGTGAGGCCTTCATTATAATAAGCCATACCAACATTTCTATGGACGGGCAGGAGTGGGGGTTATAAGGAAAGCCTGAAATTAAAAATAGTGATATTTCGTTTCCTATTGGTTTTTCCGCAAATATAAACATAACAAAAGTGTTTTATTTTGTTATTTGGAGTAATTTTTGTTATATACACTTTTGTAGTATACCTAAGTAAAAATGAGTTATACGCTAAAACTTTAGCGGGAGCCAACAATTTTATTGGGCACTAACGGCTGAACCGAACTTAACCAAACTCGGTATGTCAATTAGCATTAATTTTTCCATGATTATAAGTTATATTAAAATTTTTAGGTTCAAACGGGAGGGGGGATATAAGGGAGGCCTGAAATAAAAATTCGCCATATTTTCATGTATAAGAGACGGAAAATATAAAAATATCGAAGACAGCGAAGCCTTATCGAACAAATATTCTATTATTAGCAAATCCACGGCAACGACGGGTATCAATCCTAAACACTGGGACGGGTAAATGTCAAAATATTGTGCAATGTAAAGCCTGCTAAAAAATACCATCACCATTCAGCCTCAAATGAATTCCCGGGCGAAGCCGGGTATCTGAGCTAGTATATATATAAAATTGTAACCTCTGTCTGTACATTGATTTTTTTCGCGAATTTTCACGATAACTTTTCATTTCACATGTCATAGACACCATAACTGCATTTTGTTTCTTTCGTGTGTGTTTGTTTAATTGTTTGTTTGTTACCTTTTCACGCATAAGCGGCTGAACCGAATTTTATGAAACTTGGTATGTATATTACTACTAACCCAACTTAGACTTTAGGCTATATTAATATCCTCTGAGACGAACAGGAGTGGGGGTTATAAGTGAAGCCTGAAATTAAAAATAGTGATATTTCGTTTCCTATTGGTTTTATGGTAAATATGAACATAACAAAAGTTGTTTATTTTGTTATTTAGAGTAACTTTTTTTTATATACACTTTTTTCGTATACCAAATTATAAACGAGATATACGCTAAAACCTATAGCGGAAGTGAAGAAGTTTATTTGGCACAAAAGACCCAACCGAACTAAATAAAACTCGGTATGTGTATCAGCACTAACGCCTTCATTATTATAAGCCATACCAACATTTCTAGGGAAGGGCAGGAGTGGGGCTTGTAAGGGAGGCCTAAATTTAAAAATAGCGGTATTTCGCCTGAAATAAAAATTCGCAATATTTCATTGTCTATTTGTTTTTCGACAAACGTGCACATAACAAAAGTGGTTTACTTTGTTATTTAGAGTAACTTTTGTTTTATACGTTTTTTCGGGAAGCAAGTAATTAGCGTAGAAATATTGATATACTCTACAATTCTTTCCAAGATGAACTACCTGGTACCTCACCAGGAAAAATTAATTCAAATCTATGTAAATATTTTGTTCTTAATAGTTCAAATCTATGTTTAATGCACAGGAGACGGGAAATATGACAATATGGAGGTCAGTGAAGTCTTTTCCTTGAATTTTATTATTAACAAATCCACAGCAGCAACGGGTATAGACCCTAAACACTGGGGCGGATAAATGTCAAAATGTTGTGCAAAGTAAAGCCTTGCTAATAAAATACCTTCACCATTCAGCCTCAAATGAATTCCCGGGCGAAGCCGGGTATCTGAGCTAGTATATATATATATATATATATATATATATATATATATATATATATGTATATATAAAATTGTAACTTCTGCCTGTACATTGATTTTTTTCTCAACATTTCACGATAACTTTTCGTTTCACATGTCATAGACACCATAACTGCATTTTGTTTCTTTCGTGAAAGTTTGTTTGTTTGTTTGTTATATATATATATATATATATATATATATATATATATATATATATATATAACGGATCTTATTTTCGTATTCTTCTTCACTTTAGAGATTTAGCGTTACCAAACTTGCTATTCAATTTAGGAAATAACCAATGTTTACAGTGTCTACACCCAAACTCAATCTATATTTTATTCACTATGACGTTTCGGCCTTTTTGGCCATCTTGAAATAATCCTTATAATAAGAATTAATTACTTTCTTCTTTATAAGAAGCATGATCAGCCAAACTATTTTGACTCATGTCTTAGTGCATGCAGATGGGAGTGTATAGAAGTGCATATATATATATATATATATATATATATATATATATAAATAATTTAAAGCGCTCCACGGTAAATTTAAAGATCATTAATGGTGAAATCATAGCTAGAAGGAGTGGCTCTTCTGTTAAATATCTCCATTATTATACACAAAAAACGTTACATTATGAAAATACAATATGTCTATTGAAAATACACTATCCTGCAACTGTTGCTATATACATTTTTTTCTGTTACTCTAAAATTAAACCAGATATTTGCGTTTAAGTATATTTGCATCGACGGAAAATCTGCTATTGAGCTTGTAAAAAAAAAGTTCCTCAATTTGCCTGTCAATATATATATATATATATATATATATATATATATATATAGACTTGTCGGTTATTGCTCTAGCGGTCACTTATAGTTAATACATATATATATATATTTTATTTATTTCTTTGCTGAAGTAACCCTACAGGAAGAGAGTTTATTAGCCACACGTCCCGTACAATAATTAGTACATAACGTGTGCTTGATACATTTTTTTTTTTTTAACTATAACTTAAAATATTTGTACAATAAAATTATTTACAACAATGAAAAAGAAAAGTAAAACAAAAACAAATTTTGGATTCAATGCTGAATAATTAATTAATTTATCTGTATTTCAGTTTCAAATAATACAGGAAGTCATACATTTCTTCAGCAAACTGTTTTAATGGTTTATTATGTTTATAAAATAATAGTTTTCCCTCAACAGGCCAATTTTTTTGTCGGCATTTTAGTTGGGTTTTAAAACATTTCTTCAGCAAACTGTTTTAATGGTTTATTATGTTTATAAAATAATAGTTTTGGTCAGTTAGTAGTCTGCAGTCACAGAGCAAGTGTCTGTATGTCTGTTCAGTAGTAAAGTCGCAGTAACAGTTTGGTTGATCTGTTAGGCCAAAACGATTAAAATAAGAATTTGTTGTTCCGTGTCCAGTTAATAGTTATGTCAAGTAAAAGTCAGTTGATATTAATTTTTGTCCTAAATACTCTTTAATGTCTGGAATAAATATATTTAAATGTTGTCCTTTCATAGTCGTATTCCATTTCTGTTGCCATGTGTTATTTGTGTCAGTAAGTAATTGTGTTTTTAAGTGAGGTTTTGTTATTTTGTTGTAGCATTCTGGAATTATGGTATCTTTTGACGCTGATTTCGCAGATAAATCAGCGAAATTGTTTCCCATAATTCCAGAATGTCATTTGATCCAGCAAAAGTGTATGTGTATATTATTTTGTTTAAGTCTTGTAAGTAACTGCCTAATTTTTTCTGTAAAAGGTCATGAATTGCATAATTTTGACGTAATTTTAAAGAGTTGTGGCTATCAGTGTAAATGTTGATGTTTGTTTGTTGTCTATGTTCAGTAAACTATATGTATATATATATATATATATATATATATATATATATATATATATTATAAGCGTTTCATGCAAAACTAAAGATCAAGTTCATTAATGGCTTAAATTGGCCCGGGCGGGGTTTAGTGTGGGGATTTGAGCATTGTAAATATCTCGGTTAGTATTAGTCGGATCGAAAAATGTGATAGGATAAGAATTGTTAAGCTATTGATGTTCAACAATTGCTGTTCAATAAGTTTTCTCTTAACTCGATTATTAAGCGAGTTATTAGTACTTTCTTGTTCACTCGGGTGTCATACCAGCTTTTTGGAAAATTTGCTTAGTTTGCAAAACTCCAGCGTGACGGACTTCACTTGTTTTAGTTTTCACTTTCCAGCATACCGTCACTCCTACTAATTTATAGCTAGAGCACCTGAGTTTTAGAAGATTCCTCTTAATGGAAATTAGCTATGGAAATGTCGATCCTAGTCAGGAGATCGAAAATGCGAAAATGAGGGTCGTTCAAAAGTCTGTATCTATATATATTCATATTATTTTTAGGGTAACACTATTATTTAATTCCATCAGGTAGATAAATTATTACAATAATATTTTGAATCAATAATTTAAGGAGAAGAATGTTGATAGCTCTAACGCGAGAGCGGAAATAGACGGGAGGCTTATAAAGTTAATTGAGTTTACTTATTTCCTGTTTAATGCTGGTATTTCGGGAAGTGATTTCCCTGAAATCTACTATTATGAATATAACCTTACGTGCTAAACTATATGTGCTCCGATTGGTTTTTGAACGGAAATATGTTCATTATAGATGATATTTAATTGTAATAAAAGCTATTCAGGATTATGGTTTAAATTATTCAAAAACGATGAGTCAAAAAGTGGAGAAGGATAGATTAGGAACACATTTTTATTTATTCTTCATAACTAAAATTTCTATTCTATTAATACCCAAAATTTGCCTTCAGGATTGGCTATTTCGGAAAAACATTACGTCGTGGAGTGAAGTGTACTTATACACATTGAAGTCTTGCTATAAGAATACCATCATTAGTCAGTCAACAATGATTTCCGGGCGTCGCCGGGTACCTTAGCTAGTCTATATATATATGTGTGTGTGTGTGTGTGTGTGAACGCACTTGCGGTCGTAATATTTGTTTATCGCTACCAAACTCGATAAACGAAAAATTTAAAAGTTTTATGTAAAAAGAATGATCAATTTAGTTAATGACCGTAATCGGACCAGTGATAGGGGGATTTCGAAAATTTGAAATATCTCCGTTACTATGCTTCGGTTCGAGAAAGAGTATAGAACAAATCTTACAGTAAATGAAATGATCTATATATAGAATATGTTCTATATAAGCTGTTTGGCTTACAAATCCATTTTCCAACGCTTCTTCACGTTGCTGATGATTGACGAAAACGATGAACACCAAAGTCCCTCATCACTGAAGCTTATTTCAAGTTGTAGCCATTTATGACTGTTACGAAGTTTGTTTCAAGATGGACTTTCAGTGCGTAGTTACGTTTGGGATGACTTCGTTTACACCTATCGGATCTTTTCAGCTTGGCCTATGCTTCACGTGAGCTTTCGCACCAAGTTAGGACAAAGTTGAGATGAAAGACAATTCGTATGCGAAAAAAATAAAATTTCAAACGTCACGTAACCAACACTCATGACGGAAACAAACAGTTTTGCTTAAAACAAGCTGTATAAATACATTAATAGTTTTATTTATTAGCAGATTTCCCTTAAGTGGTTTTATATATATATATATATATATATATATATATATTTGTCTGGTACCGATCTAGCGGTCGCAATTAATATTTAATCGTTACCAAACAGATAAAGTTCGTTTTCGGCTGAAATCAGACCAGGGGGAGGTGAATTTTGAAAACTCGAAATATTTCCATTACCATACGTCGGATCGAACAGATGTATAGAATCAATCTTATAGAAAATTAAATCTACTATAAATATTGCTATATACATTTATTCTCTATCTTGAATATTAACGGAGAAATTTGCATTTTTCAGTTTACAGCCTTCAGCAAACCCCCACTTCTACTCATGTTATATAAATAATATTCGGTTATGTAATAAAACACACAACAGTCGAAGCTTAAATACAAAATATTGTTTTCAAGAGACATTTATTATATGAGATACACGCAAATATGCTCTGGTGACCCACCCCCTCTCAAGTTTTTGGACTACTTAAATTTGATTGATTGAAATAAAACTTATTCTGATTCATTATAAATTACAGTACTATATATAGAAAATAGTTTCCAATCATATTAATACATTATATTCAGATATATTACAGTAATTGTTTTTCTTTCCGGTAAGAAGTTGGCAGAGCTGTTTGTTTACGTTTCAGATCCTTTACGTACGGAGGTTTCTTATTATCGTTTGTATTCACTTAATATTCACGGAGGTTTTGTGTTACTGGAATGTAGATTTATCTATTGTTAAACTTCGCGCGGGAAATCTGCTTAGTTTACCCAGCCCCTGCGTGACGGACGTTTTATCGTCTGGAATTCATGTAGGTATACAAGTCACTAATGTAGTTACGTTATGAATTTAACAATAAACCCGAGATTTATGCGTACAGAAACTTTCATAGATTCCATCCTTCAATTCCTTTCTAGTAAGTTGAATTTCAAAACTATCGATTTTGGTATGATGTTACCAAATATACCAGTAGCCTGAAATAGTCTTTCTCTGGGCCTTGTTTGATAGCTACTCCTCCTAATGAAAGCTGTGGTACAGGCTTAGGAGCTTCATGCCCCGATGAGCCAAACCATTATATTAATAAACACGCAGTGTGCTCTTTGTCGCACTACATCCTAGAAGGAGGAAGTCATTAGACGTGCTCTGGGCTATGAGACACCAGCCTCGGGGATGTGAATAAATAGACTCGGCACTCGGAAAAAAAAGTCCAGGTGGGAATCTATTTTTGGGTACCGTGAGGAGGGTGATGGTCCCCAGCTTCGAGGTGATAGATTTAGGCTCGTGCCTCCCCTTCCTATTTCTAACTGCCCCCAACCCTAAACCTCCCTCCAGTCTGCTAACCGTGTCTTCCTATTTTTAGCTGAGGTTTTCTTATGCCGTGGATTATTAAAAGTCCCGGGGCTGACTAAGCTAAGCAGAATTCCCACATGTTGGAATGACGCACTACTGATCTCGTCAGCATGTATTCTCTATCTAAAAAAAATAATAATAAATATCGAGTATGGTATAGAAGAAATAAAAGTCCGTCACGCAGGGGTTGCGTAAACTAAGCAGATTTTCCACGTGATGTTTTACAATATAGAAATTTCAGGAGAGCCAACAGTTTCGGAAACAGCCGATTTATCTTTTGCGGGAAACCCACGACAAGGGCCAAAGTTAGCCGATCTCATCTCGTCCGTTACGTGCCCACACATAATATAAATACAAATATCTCGGTTAATATTCAAGATAGAAAATAGATGTATATAACAATATTAATAGTCAATTTAATTTGCAATAAGATTGGTTCTATACAATTTTTCGATCCGACGTATAGTATTTAATTAATTTTCAAAAATCCCCTCTAAACCCCCTCCCTCCCACTGATCCGATATGATCTTTATTATTTAACGAACTTGATCTTTATTTTTACATACAACGGTTTAAATATCGAGTTTGGCAACGATCAAACAAAAATTGCGACCGCTAGAGCGGTAACAGACAAATATATATATTCGTATGTATATATATATATATATGTATGTATATATATATATATATATATATATATATATATATATATATACCTCTTTTTCGTCATCTCCTGGGTAGGATCGATGGACAGTTGATGAAAATTTTTGAAAATTGCGTCATGAGTACGACCTCAATAGCTGATTTCCCTAAGGGAAATCTGCTAAAAAGTTCGATTCACGAACTCAAAATCTTAATTGATGACGCTCCTCTTCACACTACATATTTGCATGTATCTCATACACTAAATGTACAATAAAAACAATATTTGGTATTTAATCTTTGAATAATGTGGTTTAAATATAACAACTTCTGGGTATGAGTGGGGGTTTACTGAAGGCTTCAAACTAAAAAATGCAAATATCTCGGTTAATATTAAAGATAGAGAATAAATGTATATATCAATATTTGTTGAACATTTTATTTGCAATAAGATTGGTTCTATGTAATGTTTTGATCCAACGAATAATAACGGAGAAATTTTAGATGTTCGAAATCCCCCCTCCGCTACGATTTCAGACATAAAAGAACTAGACTCAGTTTTACATGAAAAGCTTATAAAGAATATGTATATATATATATATATATATATATATATATATATATATATATATACTCTTCACATTTTATGACAAGGGTCACCAATAAAAAACATTTATTTCGGTGCAAACTTTATTAACGACTAAATCAAGTTTAGTAACGATCAAACAATAATTGCGACCACTAGATATAAGATAAAAGGAAACAACAATGTCTTCTTGAGCAATTAACAATGTCTTCTGTAATTCGAAGCTCTTTTGTTGCCCAACAATTCTTGAGACACAAGAATCCTTTTTCCAAATGAAGGATTGACTATATTTTTTTGACCAACTGTGTCTATGCACTCTGGCCATATTCTCCCTGTGTATTGATCTGTTTATTTCTGCTGCCCCACTCACATAAAAATCAGCAAAACATAGTATAACCACCTTGGAGCCCTTTAAGCATTGTCTTAGAACCCTCAAGATAAGAGGCAGGTATAAACTGGGTCCCTGCATAATTCTTGGGTGACTGTACAAATTCTTGAAGCCTAGCCCTAGAGCTATCATAATTTTAGCAGATTTCCCTTAAGGGAATTTCGATAAATTTCGACCGCTGGTGGATAGTAGAAAGAAATCTATTAAAAACCGAAATTGTTGGAGAGGCATACGCCCGTAGTCTTATGACTCATGATAGGCATGAGCCTCTAAAAGAATATTAGCTTTAATATCACCTTCAGGTTTACCCCGCTGATGTTATTAAAATAAAACGTATTATTTTCCGTCAACAATATTATTATTATAAACACGATAGCAATTTTGTTGGTTTGGTTTAAGACACCTTCCAAAAAATATTCAGTATATCAGAATCCATTTAGTTATATATTCTAACAGTTCGTACTTCACTTATGCTATGAGAGTATTGGAAATCCTGAAGATTTTTAACTTCGTGTTGTCAGAGTATTAATCGTTTTAATTTAAAAATGTATAAAACAAAACTTTGTATTTATAGGATTCAAGATTATTTCTATAAAATCATTTGATCCATCTCAAGAGATGACGAAAACCGTCACCGTGAATCGGACCGGGGAGGAAAGACAAAAAACAGAGCTTATTTAAAGATATTCGTCATATACTGGGTAGAATCAATGGACATTTGAAGAAATATTTCGAAAATCGCGCCATGAGTTCGCTCAATAGCTGATTTCCGTTAAGGGAAATCTACTAAGAAGTTTGCAACACAGGTGCAAATGTGTGCTGAAAAAAAAGCCCAACTGACGTGAGGTCTCCGATCATGAGATCCACCTGCCTGCCGTGAAGTCAAACGCCGATAGGAATCGAGGAATGAGAAGAAGTGGTTTGGCGGAGGAGACAGCTGAGGAAAGATGGCAGATGGTCATATCTCAAGACAAAACCCCGAAGCATATGGCCTGGGGTTTTGGGGAAATTGGATGATTGCTCTTGGGCGGCCACCCATTCCACCATATGCCACCTATTCTCTGCCTCTCCACTACCTGCTCCACAAACAGCCGAGCATTTACTCCGACCGTCTTATCATTAACTGCATATGCCACCTCAGAAATTCCTACCGTCCTATCAAATACTAGCTCCCTCGAGTCTCAACACTCCTGCTCCTTTTTTATCACTCTCTCGTGCCCCCAAAACATGCCTCAGCTCCAATAATAGTCCATATGCTGAGCTAAGCGAATTAGCAATGCTTATATGCAGGTGCTACGTAAACCAAACAGATTTCCCACCATATCGTTAAGGTCATTCTACATCCTTCTCGAATTGTTATTGTTATTATTTATTAACGTCTACTTTTTGCAACTAAGGCTAATTGGGACGGGTTATCTAGAGGTTACCACCCTTTTCTAGCCAGGGTGAGACTTAGGATTTTATTTAATGAATTCCGTCACTAAATAAATTCCCATGCCCAGGCGGGAATCGAACTCGCCACTCTAGGATTACCATGTAAGATCAAAGGCAACGCTTTAACTCGCATGGTTAACCTGAGCCCCATCTTCTCGAATTGTCCCATAATGAGAACCCTATGTAAATTGGAATTGAAATTTAAGTTTAAAAAAGTCCGTTACACAGGGGCTGCGTTAACTAAGCAGAATCCCCACGTGCGTCACCTCTTTGTATTTATCTATCTAAGTACTTTATAATATATCAGCTTATTGTTGATATGACATGAGTAAGACTAGGGGTTTACTGAAGCCCCAAAACTAAGAAATGCAAATATCTCGGTTGATAATCAAGATAATGAAAATACTTACATGACAACATTTATAGAACATCAAATTTGCAATAAAATTGATTAAATACAATTTTACCGAAGATAATGTATGTATGTTCAAAATTCTGCCCCTCTAACCCCCCCCCTCCCCCTGATCCGATTTTAGCAATTAACGAACTTGACCTTTAGTCTTGCACGAGTAGGAATGGGGGTTTACTGCAGGCTAAAAGCTAAAAAATGCAAATACTGCGGAAAGTATTGAAGATAGAGAATGAGTGTGTATAAAAATATTTATAGTACATTTAATTTGCATTTAGATTGACTCTATGCAATCTTTCGATCCCATGTATAATAACGGAGGTATTTGGAATTTTCGAAAGAAATCATTCCCTTCTAACCCTACCCCCCTTCCACTGGTCGAATTTCAGCTGATATGACACTGGTCAACTCATTCCGCCATCTATTCCCTATTTCTCTCGTAGTAAGAACCCTATGTAGTTTAAAAAAGAGTTGTTTATTGATACAGCTGTTTTAATTGAAACTCGCATGAGTTCACGGAAATTGAAAACTAAAAAGTACAAATACTTTGGTTCATATTTGAGTTAGTGGGAAAAAATTATGGCATTATTCCTTCATTAATATTTATTCCTAGGGACAGTGATCTTTCAGAGTACTTGTCACAATTATCCCATCTCATTATGGTGAAAGTGCCCTTTCACAGACAATTTCTTTGAACCAAGGATTATACTGAGAGTCGCAAGAAATCTTGGTTCAAACAAGTTGTTTGTGAAAGGGCGTGGATGGTGGTGCCAGTATTCTGAAAACCCACTGCAGCTTGGAATAAATATTTGTGCAGGAACGAGGCCTCCTTCGTTGATTTTTACCTGTGGTACCCTTTTTTCTCTGATTAAAAATAAAAACAATTTAAACACTGTAGGGTAAGGATAAAGCTCCCTCTAAAAACTCAAAACTTTAAAATATAGTATTAATTTTTCTATTTGTTTTTGATTACTTCCTTGTACGCATTAAAGGAAATATAGTAACAGAAAAAAGCCGCTATGCATGGGCTGCGTAAACTAAGTAGATTTCCCTCGTAAAATTTTACAACAGATAAATCTACATACTGGTAAAACTTAATACCACCGTGAATATGAAGTGAATACAAACGATAATAAGAAACCTCCCGACGGAAAGGGTCTGAAACGTAAACAAACAGTTCTGCCAACTTCTTACCGGAAAGAAAAACAATTACTGTAATATATCTGAATATAATGTATTAATATGATTGGAAACTATTTTCTATAATTAGTACTGCAATTTATAATGAATCAGAATAATTTTTATTTCAATCAATCAAATTTAAGTAGTCCAAAAACTTGAGAGGGGGTGGGTCACCAGAACATATTTGCTTAATAACATATTAGGTGAATAAATACATACCGTAATGACAAATCTTTCAGTCAATTTTAATAATCTCCCAACGGAAAGCGTTTCAATTGTAAACAGAGAGAGGTCTGTCAACCGCTCAGAGCTGAACAGATAGATAGAAATATTCTTCACATGAAGGAAAAACAATTACTGAAATATTTCTGAATATAACTTATTAATTTATTTAAAAACTATTTACTATATGTAGTACTGTAATTTATAATGAATCAGAATAATTTTTATCTCAATCTCTTAAATTTTAGAAGTCCAAGAACTTAAGGGGGGAAGGGGGGGTTAACAGAAGATATTTGCATGTCCCCCGATGTGAGTGCATCGGCAGGGTTTAGCCTGGTAGCAAGTCTATAGGATCGCCCTACGCTCTGACGCTCTGAGGATGGGGATTTAGTCCCCGAAAGCGCTCAGCGTTTATAAGAAATAAAATTGTGAGGAGCCATAAAAAAGTTTTGTGATTAACCATATTTGCATGTATCTCGTATAATAAAGGTCTATTGAAAACAATATTTGTTATTTAAGCTTAAATAAAGTGGTTTATTATAGAGAGCAGAGTATTAGTAGTATATCTAGAGAAGATAGAGAATAAATGTATATAACAATATTTATAGCAAATTTAATTTTCAATATGATTGGTTCAATGCAAGTTTTCCATCCGACGTATATTAACGGATATATTTAGAATATTCGAAATTCTTCCCCTCTAAGCTCCCCCCTCGCCCCCTGGTACATATTGAATCACAGTTTTGCTTATTTTTATTTTTATTAGTAATCAGCATATAACACTTTTGTAAGTCAATAAATATTTAGGTTAATATTTAATTGATGAACTATTTTGTTTATGGCACCTGAGGCATAATAAAGACTATTTTTCATTCATTCATTCATTAAATCATAATTTAAAAAAATAAAAAAAAACAAAAACATTTTATCATTTAAAATAATACTTCTAGAAGTTAATTGTAAATTAAAGTTAGCCCAAAACTGGACGATCTCACGGAGTAGCTGCATAAAGCGGTCGTCCCTGGCCGTCGCGACGGCCAGGGATGTTATGTCGCAGACGACGCGCCGTCTGCCACATGAACTCCCCAAGGTAGCTAGCTATCCAAGTGGAGTAATAATAAACGATGACCAAGTGGTGATAATAAACGATCTCCAAGTGGTGTTTTAAACAATCACTCATTTTCTGATAACAAAAGAAACCGAATGATGACAAAGATAAGCTAGTCAAGCATGATCAGTTTATAACAATATCAGCGAATAGCGAAAGTCTATTTTGAACCATTAAGTATATTATTTATAAATTATGAGTGGCCTCCCTTTAACCATTTTGTCATTTATAAATTCTGGAACTATTATTTTAACCAATAAAGTGATTTTTTTTTAATTATGATTTAATAATCTCCTTTAAATAGGTCCTACAATCGATAAGTACCAAAACAAAGTCCATATCGCAGGGGCTGCGTTAACTAAGCAGATTTCCCACGTACGTTACGTTTTTGCATTTATCTCAGAAATTAAAAGTTCAATGAGAACAATAATTGGTATTTAAGCTTTAAATAAAGTGCTTCATAACATAATGGAATATGAGATGAGTAGGAATGGGGGTTTACTGAATCCCGAAAACTGAAAAATATCTCAGTTAATAATCAAAATAGTAAAAACATGTACATAATATTTATAGAACATGAAATTTGCTATAAGAGTGGTTCTATTTAATTTTTCAATCCGACGCATAATAACGGAGATATTAAGAATTTTCGTAATTCTCCCCCTCTAACCCCCCCCCCCTCCACCTGGTCCGATTTCAGCCATTAACGAACTTGATCTTTCTTTTTGCATAAAACCATTAAATATTGAGTTTCGTAACGATTAAACAATAATTGCGACCGCTGATCTGAGGTAGGATCGATGGACATTTGAAGAAAACTTTCGAACATCGCGTCATGAGTACGACCTCAATCTGCTAAAACTATAAATTATATTCTATGACATTTTTGATCTGTCATATAGAAACGCAGATATCGTATTCACTTTCAATCGAAATAATTTTAAATGAACTGTAGTGAAACAAGGAAGTCATTTAGCGACGACATCGGACTTTTTTGGTATACCGGTATATGTAAAAATCTAGTGATATCTACTATTAAAAGCAATATAAACAGTTAGTTGGCGGAAGAGGTTTTTCTTTCAAAGGCCTCCCGCCCCAGAAATCGAGATCCATGGGAACTGTGTCATCTTATCGCTTCTTATCGGATTTTTTTTTCTCCGCCTCTACTGGGCTGGCCTCGAGAAGCGAACATAGCCCTTACCCAGTATAAATATTTACAGTTTCCTCCACCTTCCTACCCAATGGCTACCTTGCTCCCAGTATATACACCTTTTATTAATAATGGTAAACCTGATAGCTATCTACAGAGATGTACTCAGAATTATTTGTGTCCACTTTCCCAATAGTTGCGTATTTAAAAAGGGGCTGAATCAATGAAAACAAAAACGCAGGATGTGAGCAATGATCTGATTTTCGTAGGAACCTGGGAAAGAGGGATATATTTTAGTTTCTGGTCTTAGTCCTTTGGCACTGTCACCAAAGGTACAGATATTTTAAAAGATTGTAGAACGCACACACACACACACACACACACATATATATATATATATATATATATATATATATATATATATATATATATATATATGCTCTCCATAGTTTAATTCACCAATAAAAACATTCTTTTACGGGCAGTATTTATTCATTTTGAACCCTACATGTTTCGTGGCTTAAATACCACCTCATCAATGGCCATCCTTTTTCAAGAAATAATAACATTAATTTGAAAAAATAAACCGTATGATAATTCTTTGCTAGATACTGCATTAATAAGTGCCTACTTACAATATATACTTATTAAATTTAATTACAGATTGCTACATACATTTTTGAAGTGCTCGTTCCTTATTGCGCTCGTTGCGAGGCGACAGTCCCTTCCTCACTGGGGAGGTCGTTGATGCTGACATTCCCGATGTAGGTTAAGTCAGCTGACTACAGATCTATTATTTACACGTCAACCTTTAACTCGTTTTTTTTTTCGTGGAATAATTTCAAATCGATTATCTTAAGATAAAATGTTATAGAATATATGATTGAGGTATTTAATTTCGTTTTTTTTTGTTTACTGTTTTTTTATTACGTGAATATTCTCTTTTATTTTATGTTTAGTATTATTTCTTTTTTTAACAATTATTTGAACTTTTTCAAAATTGAAGTTGTGTTTCTTAGAAATGGAATGATCCGTCAACGGAGTTTTATTTTCATTATTATCAATACTTTTGACGTGTTGCTTTAACGTTTTATTCTGTCAGGTTTCACCAATATAAGATCCGTTGCAGGTGTTAGATTTATATTCACTTAAGAGAAACAATTTTAAACTTTCTAAATTCTTAGGACGGCGAACATTTTGCTTTAAAACAATAATAAGTGTTGGTGTGCCATAAAGATATTTTTTATTATAAAAAAATTATGTGGACATCACAACATGACTTCCTTGTAGTCCTATTAAGTTAAATGTACAAAATGTTTGGCTACGTTTCATTTAAAATTATTTCAATTGAAAGAGACATAAGATATCACCGTTCTAATGTATCGTTCGTAACAAATTGCCATAGAATATAATTTATAGACCTTTGTAAGATAGACTAAAGAGGTCTTGTAAAAATCACCTCTATCTCTAATGAGTTCAGGGAAATTTGTAATTTCTTTCTTGGACGCCCTCATATATTTCGCCTTGTCTTGAAACTTTTAAAAATTCAACTATAATAATATAAAATTGTGAGAGCTTTAAACTGCTTGAATGTGCTACCACTAGAAAAATAAAATGGTATTTTGATATTTAAATTGCAGACGAGAGCAATTAGGTTTGTATTCAACAGAAAGTCGAGACTCCCGTCGGCCACTCTTTAAGGAGTCAAAATTATGACATATCTGTCCTCAATATATCTGTACCAAACAATATTTTTTGAGAAACAAAACACGAATTATTTTACAAAAAAAGGTATAACACATAATCATAAAACAAGATACAAGAATATGCTTCAAAGGCAATACAAAATATCTTTAGGGCTCACCAACACTTTTTATTGTTTTAAAGCAAACTTTTTGGACACCTGGGCATTTATAATGCTAAGTCAATATAAACCTAAAGCCTAGAAGGAGATAAAATGTCCGTCATGCAGGCGATGCCTGATCTAAGCAGATTTCCCACTTGCTGGTATGACACACTAATGATATCTCACCACATATTCTGACCGAAAAACAGAAAGTACCAATTCCTCGTTGAATATTTGAGTTACGAAAAAATATATAGAACAGCAATTGTAGGGCATCAGTATTCTAACAAGATTGATTCTATAGCATTTTTCGATTCGACTCATAATAACGGTGATATTTCTCCCTCCCCTCTAAACCCTCCTTATTCCTGGTGCGATTTCTGCCAATAACCGAATTGATCTTTAGTGTTGACTGAAACAGTTAAATGTCGAGTATGGTATAGTTCAAATAAGCATTTTCGAGATAAGAAGGTAAAATCTTAATTGATGACGTCACCGTACAAGGAATTCCTATGTATCCCCATAATGAAAACAATATTTTGTATTTAAGCTTATAATAAAGAGGTCCATGTTATAAAAGCTGATTGTTAATATGAGACGAGTAAATGAAATCCGACCAGTGGGAGGGGGTGTTTAGAGGGAGGAGGGAATTTCGAAAAATCTTAATATGGCAACCGTCGGAGTAAAATATTGAATAGAACTAATCTTATTGCAACTATAATGTCCTATAAATGTTGTTTTGTACGTTTTTTCACTATGATGATTACACTGATAAACAAAAAAAAAACTTTCGTCGGATATTCAACACTTGTTTTAAGACGACATACATGCTGATTAAAAATATGCAAACCGTTTGTCTCTATCACCCACCGCTTTTGAGATATCGGACATTAACCATTTATATATGTTTAACATTGTATCAAGGCAAACAACTCGCAGACAAGTTACAGTAGATCATATATTGCTGAATAGACTACTAATTAACATAAACTACATAGCATCATCTAGTTTAAGGTATAATAAACATATGAAATACATAGGTATAACATAAAGGTCCTTAATATAACGTCAGTTTAGTTTTAATTTCTTGGCTGTAGACTTGCGTTTGTGATGAGCATTTGGGATGTAGCGCTGAAGCATCCAGCAGTACTCAGCCAACTATGCTCCACTCAATCGACCCTGATTGCGTGGCTCCATTATCGAGATGGAACCGTGAAAACGTTCGCCATGTTCATCACTCGATTCTCGGGAAAGATGTAGAGGAGATGAATCTCGAGGGATGTTGCAACCCATCAAGCTAGACGGACTAAAGCACTTCTGTACAATATTTACATAGTCAGGAGATTTATAATTTCCAAGGAAATTGGCTACAACAGACTTGAATACCAACCATGCATCTTTTTCAGTATTGCTGAGTAAGTCTTCGAAGTGACTGTCTGCAATGATCTTTCTTATTTGTGGAGCTAGGAACACACCAACTTTCGCATAACTCAACTCTGGAAACGTGTTGGATACGGACCGAAAAGCATCTGAGTTGTTGTCTAATGCCTTTACGAAGTTCTTCATGAGACCCAGTTTTTTGGAGCCGCAATTTTCAAAATAATGAAAATCAAAATTTTTGAGTTTTGGAAAAAATATTTATTATAACCAATGTTTGTTACATGACACACGAAAGGCCATGACTAAGAGAGTAAAATGACACCACTCCCACCTTCCTAACACAATTAGAACAGGGTCTAGAGCGATTTAAAGAAAGCCCGTACGGCGTTATTGGGAAAATTCGGCGTTGCATTAAAAAAAAAACTCGACGTGATAGAGCAAAACAGTTTTCAGATTTGTAATCAGCATGAAAAACTGCATTAGTAGAAGTAAACATCATGGCTTGTTTATCAGAGTTATTAACTGAGATATTCGCATTATTCAGTTTTCGGCCTTCAGGAAACCCCCGCTCCTACTCATGTCATATTAACAATAAGATGTAATATTATGAAGCTCATTATTTGAAGCATTAATACCAATTATAGTTCTCATAGAACAATTACGTTTTGTGATAAATGCATATACGTGACGCACGTGGAAAATCTGCTTAGTTTACGCAGCCCCTGAGTGACGGACTTTTATTATTTCGCTTTTACCCCCAAGGTCGGCTAGTTTTAATAAATGTATCCCTCGACGACGCTCACGCGTGGAAAGCCTCTCCTGTAATAAACTTTTGAAGTGAGGACAAATCGTGAACTAGATTTAATCTTGAGTCATCAGGAGGGCAGATATACATAGGATGGCTAGGGTGACAGCCCGGAGCTACGACCAGTCATATGAATGGACCCTATTCAACAGCCTACAATGAGAGAGCCAGTCTGTGAAATGTAAATTGAAATCCTTAAGGGTGGGCCATACTTCGAATGCTCGTCGTCTTACTCAACGTGACCAACCAGCCCCTGATTACATGCTATCAATCTAATAATATTTTTCAAGGTTAGGTGGTGACCCCAATCAATGACTTGGGACTGTGATTAGTAAATTCAATTGTACTTTTGCAATTGAAACAGGAAGAGGCAGGCCTTCGCATAGAGGCTGGGAAAACTAATCATACTCCCATTCTAACAAGCTGACCTCATACTATTTTAGGGGTTTCCTTTACTACACAAGACCTGAAATTTAAGCTGGACAGGTATAGTGAAATTTAAACTGGTGGTTTAGTGTTATAGGTGTCTAAAATGAAGATATGTAGATTTGGGGATTACTGATTACTGACAATACAATTAGCTCCGTTCGAGTTAGATTTTTATTTATTTACTAGCTCAGATATTTAGTTCGGTTGAGTCTTTTTTGGCAAATAATATTGTTGACTCCCGCTATACTTTTTAGCGTATAACGCATTTATACTTAGGTATACGACAAAAGTGTATATAACAAAAGTTACTCCAAATAACAAAATAAACAACTTTTGTTATGTTTATATTTACGGAAAAACCAATAGGAAACGAAATATCGCCATTTTTAATTTCAGGCTTTCCTTATAACCCCCACTCCTACCCGTCCATAGAAATGTTGGTATGGCTTATTATAATGAAGGCCTCACTGCTAATACACATACCGAGTTTTATTTAGTTCGGTTGAGTCTTTTTTGGCAAATAATATTGTTGACTCCCGCTATACTTTTTAGCGTATAACGCATTTATACTTAGGTATACGACAAAAGTGTATATAACAAAAGTTACTCCAAATAACAAAATAAACAACTTTTGTTATGCCCAAGTCGCGAAATGCGATTATTGTATGAATAAATCTATATATCTATCTATATATATATATATATATATATATATATATATATATATATATATATATATAAAATTGTAACCTCTGTCTGTACATTGATTTTTTTCGCGAAATTTCACGATAACTTTTCGTTTCACATGTCATAGACACCATATCTGCATTTTGTTTCTTTCGTGTATGTTTGTTTGTTTGTTTGTTTGTTTGTTTGTTTGTTTGTTTGTTTGTTTGTTACCTTTTCACGCATAAACGGCTGAACCGAATTTTATGAAACTTGGTATGTATATTACTACTAACCCAACTTAGACTTTAGGCTATATTAATTTTCTCTGAGGCGAACAGGAGTGGGGGTTATAAGGGAAGCCTGAAATAAAAAATAGCGATATTTCGTTTTCTATTGGTTTTTCGGCAAATATGCACATAACAAAAGTTGTTTATTTTGTTATTTAGAGTAACTTTTGTTATATACACTTTTGTCGTATACCGAAGTTTAAATGCGTTATACGCTAAAAATTATAGCGGGAGTCAACAATATTATTTGCCAGAAATGACTCAACCGAACTAAATAAAACTCGCTATGTGTATTAGCATTGAGGCCTTCATTATAATAAGCCATACCAACATTTCTATGGACGGGCAGGAGTGGGGGTTATAAGGGAAGCCTAAAATTAAAAATAGCAATATTTCGTTTCCTATTGTTTTTTCGGCAAATATGCACAGGATAAAAGTTGTTTATTTTGTTATTTAGACTAACTTTTGTTATATACACTTTTGTCATATATAGAAGTGTAAATGAGTTATACGCTAAAAATTATAGCGGGAGTCAACAATATTATTTGCCAGAAATGACTCAACAGAACTAAATAACTCGGTATGTGTATTAGCATTGAGGACTTCATTATAATAAATACCAACATTTCTATGGACGGGCAGGAGTGGGGGTTATAAGGGAGGCCTGAAATAAAAATTCACCATATTTACATGTATAAGAGTCGGGAAATATAAAAATATCGAAGACAGTGAAGCCTTATCGAACAAATATTCAATTATTAACAAATCCACGACAACGACGGGTATCAATCCTAAACACTGGGACGGGTAAATGTCAAAATATTGTGCAATGTAAAGCCTGCTAAAAAATACTGTCACCATTCAGCCTCAAATGAGTTCCCGGGCGAAGCCGGGTATCTGAGCTAGTATATATATATATATATATATATATATATATATATATATATATATATATAAAATTGTAACCTCTGTCTGTACATTGATTTTTTTCGCGAAATTTCACGATAACTTTTCGTTTCACATGTCATAGACACCATATCTGCATTTTGTTTCTTTCGTGTATGTTTGTTTGTTTGTTTCTTTGTTTGTTTGTTACCTTTTCACGCATAAACGGCTGAACCGAATTTTATGAAACTTGGTATGTATATTACTACTAACCCAACTTAGACTTGAGGTTATATTAATATTCTCTGAGACGAACAGGAGTGGGGGTTATAAGGGAAGCCTGAAATTAAAAATGGCGATATTTCGTTTCCTATTGGGTTTTTGGCAAATATGCACATAACAAAAGTTATTTATTTTATTATTTAGAATAACTTTTCTTATATAAACTTTCGTCGTAGGCCGAAGAATAGTTGAGTTATACGCTAAAAATTATAGTGGGAGTCAACAATTTTATTTGGCACAAAAAATCAACCGAACTAAATAAAACTCGGTAAGTGTATTAGCACTAACGCCTTCATTATAACAAGCCATGCCAACACTTCTAGGGACGGGCAGGAGTGCGGGTTGTAAGAGAAGCCTGAAATTAAAAATAGCGATATTTCGTTTCCTATTGGTTTTTCGGCAAAAATGCACATGTAAAAAGATGTTTATATTGTTATTTATAGTAACTTTTGTTCAACAAAACTCGGTGTGTCAATTAGCATTAATTCTTCCATGATTGTAAGCTATATTAAATTTCTTAGGTTCAAATGGGAGTGGGGCTTATAAGGGAGGGCTGAAATAAAAATTTGCGATATTTCGTTTACAATTGATTTTTTGGTAAATATGCAACCCTACAAAAAGTTGTTTAATTTGTTATTTACACTTTTATCGTATAAATAAGTATAAACGCTAAAACATATAGCGGAAGTGAACAATTTTATTTGGCTCAAAAGACTCAACCGAACTATATAAAACTCGGTATGTGTATTAGCACTAACGCCTTCATTATAAGCCGTACCAACATTTCTAGGAACGGGTAGGAGTGGGGGTTGTAAGGGAGGCCTGAATTTAAAAATAGCGGTATTTTGTTTTCTATTCGTTTTTCGGCTAATATGAACATAACGAAAGTTGTTTATATTGTTATTTAAAGTAACTTTTGTTATATACACTTTTTTCGTATACCGAAAAACGAGATATACGCTAAAACCTATAGCGGAGCAATTTTGTTGGGCACTAACGATTGAACGGAACTAAATAAAACTTGGTATGTGTATTAGCATTAATTGTTCCATGATTATAAGCTACATTAAAATTTTTAGGTTGGAACGGGAGTGGGGGTTATAAGGGACGCCTGAAATAAAAAGTGGCGATATTTCATTTTCTATTTGTTTTTCTACAAACGTGCACATAACAAAAGTTGTTTACTTTGTTATTTAAAGTAACTTTTGTTTCATACATTTTTTCGGGAACAGTATATGAAGCAAGTAATTTGCGTAGAAATATTGATATGCTCAACAATTCTTTCCTAGATGAACTTCCAGGTACTTCACCTGGAAAAATTAATTCAAATCTATTTTAATATTTTGTCCTTAATAATTAAAATCTATGCATAATGCACAGGAGACGGGAAATATGACAAAATGGAGGACAGTGAAGTCTTACATAAAAAAGTAATTTTATTATTAACATATTCACAGCAACGGCGGATATAAACCCTAAACACTGGGACGGGAAAATGTCAAAATATTGTGCAAAGTAAAGCCTTGCAAAAAAAATGCCACCACCATTCAGCCTCAAATACGTAAATTTCCGGGCGAAGCCGGGTATCTGAGCTAGTCATTTATTAAACACAAAACACATTAAACATTAAAAAATTCGTATTTTCTAGTAATTCATATACCTGTTATAAATAAATAACAGTGGTGGCCATAAAATAATTTAATTTATTTTCTAAAAATGAGGTGAGGAAAAGAGATCGTTGCCCTCACTGCAACCTCAAATCATATAGAGTTTAAACGCATATTGTCTTTTGTTATAATGATATTACCAAGTAACGTATATAGTTATAGATAGTACATTGTCATTTCAATAAAGTCAACATATCGGAGGAAATAAGATGACATATACCACAATTTAAGAGTTTGACTCCGCACAACTTCCTATATCGTTATATGTGAGTTCAGCATGACTTTGATTTAATAATAAATTATACAAACTAAATGATTCTCTTATAGTTTAAATTTCTATTGGAAATAAATAACGAAGTCATTTTCTAATTATAATAAATAACAAATGAAGAGGGGAGGGGCGGAGATTTATAACCTCCCTGATACGAATCATACATAAAAATATCATATATGTCTTATATTAATGCTTATATTAAAAAGTCTGTCACGCAGGGGCTGCGTAAACTAAGCAGATTTCCCACGTGAAGTTATACAATAGAGAAATCTGCATACTGGTAACACAATACCACCGTGATTAGATAATGAGAAATCTTTCAGTTAATTAAAATAAATTTCCAACTGAAACGGCTTCTGAATTGTAAGAATAATTTATATTTTAATAACTCAAATTTTAGTAGTCCAAGATCTAAAGAAGGGGGGGGGGCGGATGAACAGAACGTATTTGCATAAATCTCACAAAGCAACGAAGGTAAGGTAAGGTTAAAAACAACAGGTTAGAAGAAGGTTCCGCCTCAGCCGAGAAATGACGAAGATGGCCGACCACAGACTTCATAAAAATGCAAATATCTCGGTTAATATTCAAGATAGAGAATAAATGTATATAACAATAATTCCGATCCGATTCAATATTTTTCGATCCGATGCATAATAACGGAGATATTTTGAATTTTCGAAAATCCCCCCTCTAAACCCCCCCCTCCCACTGGTCCGATTTCAGCCATTAACGAACTTGATCTGTATTTTACATAAAACGGTTAAATATCGAGTTTCGTAACGATCAAACAAAAATTGCGACCGCTAGAGCATTAACAGACAAATATATATATATATATATATATATATATATATATATATATATATATATATATATATATATATATATTTATATATAATTTTGAACGGACCTCATTTTCGTCATCTCCTGGGTAGGATCGATGGACATTTGAAGAAAATTTTCGAAAATCGCGTCATGAGTACGACCTCAATAGCTGATTTCCCTTAAGGGAAATCTGCTAAAACACTTAAATGGAGTTCGTTAATGGCTGAAATCAAACCGGTAGGAGGCGGGATTTAGAGGGGGGGATTTCAAAAATTCGAAATATATCCGTTGTTATACATCAGATCGAAAAATTATATAGAGGTAATCTTATTGCAAATAATATTTACTATAAATAGTGTTTTTTATATATATATATATATATATATATATATATATATATATATATATTCTCTATCTTTGGTATTAATGGAGATATTTGCATTTTGTCGTCTTCAGCCTTTAGTACACCCACACTATGACTCATCTCATATTAGCTATAAGCTGATATATCATAAACCATTTTATTCAGAGCATAAATACCAAATATTGTTTTCATTAAGCGTTTACTGTGAGAGATACGTAATAAATAATGAAAGATACGCTAATACGTAGTGTGATGATCAATCAATTATGATTTGCAGGTAATGAATCGAAAATATTTATTTCTTCTAAAACCATAATCGACATTTAAGTATTTCATGCACGCTAAAGATCGTATTTGTTATTGGCAGAAATCGCACCAGAAAGAAAGGGGGGGGGGTTTAGAGGGGAGGGGGTTAGAGGGGAGGGGGAGTTCAAAAATTCAAAATATCTCCGTTATTATGAGTCGAATCGAAAAATGTTATAGAGTCAATCTTGTTTGAATACTGATGCTCTGATGAAGTTTGCTTTAAAACAATAAAAAGTCCGTCACGCAGGGGCGGCGTAAACTAAGCAGATTTCCCACGTTTTACAATAGAGAAATTTCACGAGAGTCGAGCAGTTAAGGAACTAGCTTTTGGTGGGAAAGTCATCCGTCCGTTAGCCGCCCAGATTTAATAAAAATGCAAATATCTCGGTTAATATTCAAGATAGAGAATAAATGTATAAAACAATATTTATAGTAAATTCAATTTGCAATAAGATTGATTCTGTACAATTTTTAGATTTGATGCATAATAACGGAGATATTTTGAATTTTCAAAAATCCCCTCTAAACCTCCCCTCTCACTGGTCTGATTAACAAAGCCATTAACGAATTTGATCTTTCTTTTTACATAAAACGACTAAATATCGAATTTGATAACGATCAAACAAAAGTTGCGACCGCTAGAGCGGTCATTTTTGTTTGATCGTTACCAAATTCGTATTTTAATCGTTTTATGTAAAAAGGAAGATCAAGTTCGTTAATGGCTGAAATCAGACCAGTGGGAGGGGAGGTTTAGAGGGGGGATTTTTGAAAATTCAAAATATCTCCGTTATTATGCGTCAAATCTAAAAATTGTATAGAATCAATCTTATTGCAAATTAAATTTACTATAAATATTGTCCTATATATTTATTCTGTATCTTGAAATTAACCGAGATATTTGCATTTTTATTCTGTGCGTGGTCGGCAGGAGTCGGCTATGTTCGGGTCATTCCGCCGAGAGCTCTGTCTGCCGTTTCCGTGAACAGTTCGTCCCTCGTGAATAGGTTTAGAGATCCCTACTACGACAGATGTTATTGGGCATATTTCTCGACTGTAAAACTTCACGTGGGAAATCTGCTTAGTTTACGCAGCCCCTGCGTGACGGACTTTTTTATTGTGTTTGAAGCATATTCTTGTATCTTGTTTTATGATTATGTATTATACTATTCTTGTAAAATAATTCATGTTTTGTTAATAACCGAAATCGGGGATGGAATTTGGAGAGGTTTGGAAGGAGGGACGTTGAAAATTCATAATATCGCCGTTATTAAGAGTCGTACCACAAAATGTTATAGAGTCGATTTTCTTAACCAATTGATGCTCTACAAATGTTGTTCTATGCATTCATTCGTAACTCACGTATTAAGCGAGTTATTGGCACTTTCTTTGATTTCATTACCCCCCCCCCCCCGGCAACCCTTTTATTCATAGGTTGTTTACAAAAAAAATAGAGAATGATATCACAAGTCTCGTATGCCAGTACGAGGGAAATGTGCTTAGTTTTCTTCAATTTTTGTTTCATCGTTACCAAACTCAATATTTAAACGTTTTATGCAAAAGGACAGATCAAGCTCACTAATGGCTGAAATCGGGCCTGTGGGAGGGGAGGTTTAAAGGGGAGAATTTTCGAAAATTCCAAATATCTCCGTTACTGTACGTCGGATCAAAACATTGTATAGAACCAATCTTATTGCAAATTAAATGCACTATAAATATTGTTATATACATTTATTCTGTATCTTGTACATTAACCGAGCTATTTGCATTTTTCAGTTTTCAGCCTTCAGCAAACCCCCACTTCTAATCATGTTACATAAACAATACTCTGTTATGTAATAGCCACATTATTCGCAGCTTAAATACCATAAATTCTTTTCAAGAGACCTTTATTATACGAGATAAATGCAAATATGTTTTTTGACTACTTAAATTTGATTGATTGAGATAAAAATTATTCTGATTCATTATAAATTACAGTACTAGATATAGCAAATAGTTTTCAATCAAATTAATATGTTGTATTCTGATATATTTCAGTAATTTCTTTTCCTTTCCGGTGAGAGTCAGGTTGGCAGACCTGCTTGTTAACATTTCAGACGCTTCCCGCCTGGAGGGGAAAGATTTCTTTTTCCCATTTGTATTTATACACTTAATATTGACGGTGGTGTGTTAGCAGTATATAGATTTATCATTAAACTTCACGAGGGAAATCTGCTTAGTTTACGCAGCCCCTGCGGGACGGACTTTTTCCTATTGTTGCCAACTGCCTTATTTGAGTGGCTCTAAAATTGCTTCACAGCACCACCGTCAAAGGTAGGCTTGGATGAGATGGTGTGAGTAGGCCATTCACCACTCCATTTAGCAACAAAGAGGAAGACGCCATAAATGGGGGGGGGGGGAGTGGACAAGAGGGCCTGCTAAGTGATCTTAGCCCCCCTTGCCTGTTACACTATCACTACACGTCCCTCCTATAGCTAGCTATTCCATAGTCGGTTAACGTCGTTATATATTGGTGTAATTTTAAAAACGTCCGTCACGCACGGGCTGCGTAAACTAAACAGATTTCCCTCGTGATGTTTAACAGTAGATAAATCTACAAAATGTTAACACAAGATCACATCAAGTGAATAAATACAAACGATAATAAGAAACCTCCAGACGAGAAGTACCTCAAACGTAAACAAACATATTAATTTTATTCAAAACTATTTATTGTATCTAGTACTGTAATTTATAGTCGATCAGAATAATGTTTATCTCAATCAATCAAATTTTAGTAGTCCAAGAACTTAAGAAGGGGGGGGGGGTCACGATAACATATTTGCATTTATCTCGTATAATAAAGGTCTCTTGAAAACAATTTATGGTATTTAAGCTTCGATATATATATATATATATATATATATATATATATATATATATATATATATATATTGTTGTCATACCTGTAGGTGGAGACCGTCGTCACTCGCTGATCTTGGAGTATTGCTGGCAAGCGCTTTCGAAGCGAGGCCACCATCTTCAAGCCTGTCTAAAGTCGTACTGAGTGTCCGTTTGTTTGTCAGTTGTATATATGTCCTGTTATCCGTCGTAGCTTGTTTACATTTTCAAGGGTTGTTTACGTGAAAGTACAGGTATGTTGTTTGTCAAGTCTTGTCAGGTGAATGATTTTGGTCGTCAGGTATTGAAGTCGCTTCGTCTGTTGTTCGTGAGTATGCCCGTCTGTAGATCTTTTTCGGTTGTTAGTAAGTTTAAGCAGTTTCAGTGGTCTGAATATCGTATCAGAGCTAGTGTTGAGTTGTTCGTTTATAATGTCACCGTTAAATGTCCGTTGTAAATCTCCATGTTCTCTAATATGTCTAGTCTACGTCTCTTAGTGTGTCTATGTAGAAGTTTCATACTGTCTGTTATATTTGTAGGGTCGTGGCAGTGGTCGTTAAGGTGGTTAGTGAAGTTAGAGTCTCTAACCACCTTAGCGACCACTGCAACGACTATTTGAACGGGACTCATTTTAGACATCTCCGGCGTAGGATCGATGGACATTTGTAGAAAGTTTTCGAAAATCGCACCATGAGTACGACCTCAATAGCTGATTAAGGGAAATCTGCTAAAACTTTATGATGGGGATTGGTAAAATATCCCGATTATTCCCTGAGATGACTCCTGAAGAATGAGAGCTATGACCAATTCCAAAAGTATTTCGAAATCCTCATTGATTCGAAGCAACAGCTGTAGCATATCATCATTCAGTTCAGTGAATGCCTGATTTCTTGTGTTGTTTAAGTTTGTAACCTGAAAAGTCGGACGTGCTTGGGAGAATGTCTTCGGAGATTAGGAGGCCTCCTCTCCTAAATCCGTACATTCAAACCACTGCTTGTTCAGAGGTTTAGACGTACGTTTTCTCGAACGCGCTCTTTCTTTTAAAAACGTCCGACGAGCAGATGCTGCGTAAACTAAGCAGATTTCCCACGTACTGCGCTTACAAACTACTGATCTCATTCACTATTTCTAAAATCTGATGAGTAGAAGCGGGGGTTTAAATAAAAAGTCCATCACGCAGGGACTGCGTAAACTAAGCAGATTTCCCACGCGAAGGTTTACAATAGATAAATATACATACAGGTAACACTACCGTGAATGGTAAGTGAATAAATCCAACAGTTACAAGTTAATAATCTCTACAACGGAAAGCGGCTGAATTGTAAACAAACAGGCCAGCCAACCTCGTAGCGTATATATATATATATATATATATATATATATATATATATATATATATATATATATATATATATACCCCTTAAGAGAAATCTGCTAATACAATAATGTATAACGTATTTATTTCGTCCGTTAGGAAGTCCAAAGAGCAAGAGGGTGAAGGATCGACCATGTACTGGCTAGAATTAGGAATTTTCCATTTAAGCCATGCCTTGCTATTCCTTTGAAACATTTCTTAACCAGGTATGCAGATAACCAGCCTGGCGGATACTGTCTGACTCTTAGGCACCAAGATCTTTGGAACTTCAATAAATATGAAAACGAATTGATCCAGGGAACACATTTTCCACGGACAAATCTACAATAGACTTCCTTGATGCAGTTTCAAATTCCATCACTCAGGGGCTGCGTAAACTAAGCAGATTTCCCATGTGAAGTTTTACAATAGAAAAATCTTAATACTGGTAACACAACACCACCGTGATTAAATACAAACGGTAATGAGAGGGAAACGGTAATTAAAATAAATTCCCAACTGAAACAGCTTCTGAATTGTAAGAATAATTTATATTTTAATATCTCAAATTTTAGTAGTCCAAGAACTTTAGAGGGGGGAGGGGTGCGGATGACCAGAACGTATTTGCATAAATCTCACAACGTAACGAAGGTAAGACAAGGTTAGAAACGACAGGTAAGGTTAGAAGAAGCTTCCACCTGTGCCGAGTAATGACGAAAATGGCCGACCTAATCCGAACTATACCCGACCACAGACTTCATAAAAATGCAAATATCTCGGTTAATATTCAAGATAGAGAATAAATGTATATAACAATATTTATAGTAAATTTAATTTGCAATAAGATTGGTTCTATACAATGTTTCGATCTGATGCATAATAACGGAGATATTTTGAATTTTCGAAAATCCTCCTCTAAACCCCCCTCCGTCTAGTCCGATTTCAGCCATTAACGAATTTGATCTGTCTTTTTACATAAAACGGTTAAATATCAAGTTTCGTAACGATCAAACAAAAATTGCGACCGCTAGAGCGTTAACAGACATATATATATATATATATATATATATATATATATATATATATATATATATATATATATATATATATATATATATTTATAATTGTGAACGTACCTCTTTTTCGTTCTGTCCTGGGTAGGATCGATGGACCTTTGAAGAAATGTTTCGAAAATCGCGTCATGATTACGACCCCTAAGGGAAATCTGCTAAAAGGGAGTTAAAATGTTAGCTACTTCTGGAATGATTCTAAATGACGCCAGAAAGCATTTATTATCTCTAATTTCTTCCTGAGAGGTCTTCTGTAAACTATAAGTACTAATTATGCACTATTCCTGGTTCGATTTTTGCAAATCACAGATATGATCTTTATTGTTGAATAAAAGAGTTCAACATCGGCTAAGGTATAGATCAAATGAACATTTTCGAAACAAGAACGCAAACCCAGAAACCCCCCGCAAACCGATGACGTCATCACACAACGAATTTGCATGTATCTCGCATAATAAAGGTTCCATAGTAACAATATTTGGAATTTAAGCTTGGAATAATGTGGTTCATGATATAAAAGCTTATTGCTAATATGGCACGAGTCGGCGTGGGGGGGGGGGGGGTTACTCAGTTACTGGTTCACTGAGGGCTAAAAACTAAACAATGCAAATAACTTCGTTAATATTAAAGATAAAGAATAAATGTATTAACAATATTTATAGACAATTAAATTTACAATAAGATTAGTTCTACGCACTTTTTCGATCCGACTGATAATAATGGAGATAATTTGAATTTTCGGAAATTCACGAAGGACGAAATTCCAAAAATTCGAAATACCTCCACTGTTCGTTTGATCGAAACGTTTTATAGTACCAGATTTATCGCGAATTAAATTTCCGAGGTAGTATGACGCTATTTTCGAGTAATTTCCATAAATGTCTATTGATACTACATAGGAGATGACGAAAATAAGGTTCCTTTCAAAACTATATATATATTTGTCTTTAGTACATTTTATTTGCAATATGAATTCTTCTATTCAATTTTTCGATTCGTCATATAATAACGGAAAATGGTCGAAATTCCCCCTCTCAATGGTTCGATTTCAGTCATTAACGAATATGAAATTTAGGATTGTATATATCGAGTTTTGGGTACGATCAAACAAGAATTACGACAGCTAGAGCCATAATGTACCTCATTTTCGTCATCAAATCGCGCCATGAGTATAGCTGATTACCCTTAAGGGAAATCTACCAATTATGATGCTGAGAAAGGACTTATGTCGAGGCTTCCATGGAATGTTCACATCACATGAGCCATTTGTTGATTTTGATGATAGTCACGTTCTTGATGTGGGCCAGTTATTAGTGACATTAAGCGAGGTGATTAGGAGAAGTAGATGTCTCCCGTTTTTTCCCCCCGACATGGCAGCTAGGTAAATCACAGGCTGGCCGTCACGATGGTCCCGCACGACTCGACTCCATCCCAACCTACAATCTTCTTGCTGTCTCCGTGAAGCACGGATTCTACTCCTCCATCAAGCACATTCCTCAAAGGAACCTTTCCCCTAGTGTGGTCTCACCACCTCTCCCCTCTCAGCTAATTGCTGGATGATGAGAAGAACAGTGGATATAATGGATGGCTAATGCAGGGAGTGATTGACAATCAGCAGAGAGATGAAAGAGAAATTCGTCAACCTTCCACAGGTTCTAGCAGATTTCTCTTGAGGGAAATCAGCTATTGTGATCATACTCATGACGCGATTTTCAAAACATTTTCCTGAAATCTCCATCATGACCCAGGACATGACGAAAATGAGGCCAGTTCAAAACTGTATATCTGGATAAATATATAACATAAAAGAATAACAACACCATATATAAATATAACCTGGTCGAAAACATCAACACAATTATATCAAAAAAATGGAGAATACACGACAAAGAACAAGTACTACAAAATTCTACAAGACCATCTTCAGGCAATATGGACACCAAATTCACCAGCTCTGCAAAACCACTGCTAACCTCACAAGAAAATTTGCCCAGAAAAAGAACGACAATATCTTCCTTGTGAGATGTAGACACAGCAACACTTACCCAAGACACATAGATGGTAATATCAATATAAATATGCACTTATCCATTACTAGTAAAAAACCACCCCTATAAAAACGATATTAACAATGCAGTCAATAACTTCAAAAGGAAAATTCTTAATATAGAAATAAAAATAACAAACTTGGAAATAAAAACTCTACAAAAAGAACTAAATACAGTAATGACTAACAACAACATAAAAATCAGCTTCAAAAACAAAAAAACTGTGCATAAAGTAATATACTCAAAACTCATATAAAAAATACCCCCAAATAAAAAGAGCAATGTTATCTACAAGATACCCTGCAAAAACTGTGACACAATATACATTAGAGAAACCAGCCAGTACATCACCAACAGGATAACAGGCCACAAATCAGACATAAAAATAAACAAACTAAACAGTGCATTGGTCCAACACAGCATCAACAATGACCACCACTTCACATATAACGAAACACAAATACTGGACATGGACCCAACCAAACTAAAAGAATATCACATATGGTTTCCTTTAAAAATTTTCTTTGTGGTATACATAACAAATTCTTTGCGTGATGATGTCACCAATTAAGATTTTACGTTCTTGTCTCGTAAATGTTTATTTGATCTAGCATACTCGATACACCTCCAGTACTCAATTTGAATGATGGTATTTTAAATTTTCATGAAGAGGCTTTTAGACTTGCAACATGAGAAGTTTATGTGCAGAAGCCTCGGTACCACCACTTTTGTTTCGACGCCATACATTGATCAATATCCAAAATGAAGCTGCAATTTAGGAATCTGGAGCATAATTGCATCTTCCACCAACACCACATCCGATTGGACAACAATAAACAAAACTACCCTGCACCACTTGGTATTCGACATCAACAATTAGCAGCTGATATATGACATCCAAGTGGAGCATCATGATGCAGCTCATGAAATCCCCCCGTGGAACGACCAACTTCCTAAAATAAATGGCAAACTACAAACTATAGATACTAATACTCAAATGCATGAAATATATGACTACTTAAATACACTCCACGAATACAAAACAATATACATACTGCCGTGCTGCAAGCAATAGCAACACCGCTCTACCTTGCCATAGGCACCAATCATACATATTCTTTGGTGTGCTCTACTCCATGTCAGCTCTGCAAAGCATGCAGAATCATCATAAAGCCTAACTAACATTAAATAACATTTATAATTACTTGCAAATCCTGAAGAATCTAAAAAAAAAAAATCAAACTGATATGGATGCCCGCATAATCCGGAATTGCAGGAAATGAGGCTGCTGATAATGCAGCAAAAGAAGCAGCTCATATGGGAGGGACCCAACTTCATGTCTATGAAGCAAATGATATGAGCACCTGGCTAAATAGTAAAGTCCATAAAAGCTGGGATTCAATGTGGAAGGAAGTACCCCTCACAAACAAATTACGAAATATTAATGATTCTCCAAGGAATTGGCATAGAACCTTCAGAGGAATTCGAAAAGAAGAGGTACTGACTACCAAGATGCGTATAGGCCACACATATCTTTCGCAGATAAATTTAATAACTAAAGACCCCCCAAAAAATGCGAAATATGACATGTACCTCTCACAATACTCTTATAAAGGAATGTCAACCTGTGCAAACAATTTTCAAAGGATTAGACATTCTTAGAAACATAAAATTTACTTTACAACACACTTCTCACCCCCTCCCTATTTCTGATGCGATATCTGCCATTAACGAATATGTACATTAGAATTGAATTAAATGATAAAATATTGAGTTGAGCAGTTAACGAGTAAATGTATATATACATATATAATTGTAACCTCTGTCTGTACATTGATTTTTTTTCTCGAAATTTCACGATACTTTTTCGTTTCACACGCCATAGACACGGTATCTGAAATTGTTTTCTTTGGTGTCTGTTTGTTTGTTACCATTTCACGCAGAATCGGCTAAACCGAATTTTATGAAACTTAGTACGTATATTACTATTAACCCAACATAGACTGACTATAGGCTACACTAATATTCATTGAGATTAACAAGAGTGGGAGCTATAAGGCAAGAAATTAAAAATAGTGATATTTCGTTTCACATTGGTTTTTCGGCAAACACACACACACACACACACACACACACACACACACACACACACATATATATATATATATATATATATATATATATATATATAATAAAAACTAAAGCGGCACTCAACAATTTTTTATTACTCATTAAATTGTTTTTAATAAAGGCATATTATGACAAATGATGTTGACTTTAGACTTATATGATAGTGCTAAGTGAGATACGGTTAGGGAAATTATAAATTTCCGCCCCTACCCTCCTCATTTGTTATTTATTTTAATTAGAAAATAACTTTGTTATTTATTCCATATAGAACTTTAAACTACAAGAGCATTTTGGTTATTTAATTTGTACAATGTTTTATTTAAACAAAGTCATACTGGATTTGCACAACGTGTGATAGCGGAATCAAACTCTTCAATTGTGGCACATATTATCTTATTTCTTCCGTTATGTTGGCGATATTGAAATGACCATGTACTATCAATAACTATTAAATGTTACTTGGTAATTTCATTATAACAAAACACAATATACGTTTAAACTCAATATTATCTGAGGTTGCTGGGGGGGGGGGGGGGGGTTGCTACAATCACTTTTCCTCATCTTACATTTTTATTTATTCTTCAAAAGTAAAATTTCTCATTTATAAGTCGCCTGCCTGACCCTCACTGGAAAACAATGCACCCAGACGGGAAGTGTAGTTGTAAACATTGAAGCCTTGCCCAAAAAAAATACTATCATCATTCAGCCTCAAATGATTTCCCGAGCGAAGCCGTATTAGTATTAATTTTGAACGGTATATTATATACCTTATATATATAATTTTGAACTGACCTCATTTTCGTCATCTACTAGAAAGGATCGATGGACATTTGAGAACATTTTTCAAAAATCGCTAGTAGCTTTCTTACTAGTGACACCCTCGATTTTACTGAGGGTCTATGTTAAAATGCATTACCTAATGACTAGACACTTGCGAAAATTCGCTAATTACGCTACTCCTCCGTGACGGACATTCCCCCCCCCCTCTTTAAATTACTTTTACAGTGAACCTCGCTTCTCTGTTGGTCATCTAATGATTATTGCACGCAATTCATAGCCATTATTTCGTTGCAACGAGCAGACGTAAATTGACGTAATGCGGCTAGCTGAAGATGGAATTCCTATTTTCCCACTCCTATCTCCACTCTAATTGGAGATAATTGTTTGAAAATGAGACGGCAGAATGTTTTAGAAAAAAAAAAGATGGTGTCATTGATTTACTATACATAAATTACTAAATTAACTTAAAGGAATTAATGAAATTACTAAAAGGAAGTCCGCTAAAAAAAAAAATTGTACACACAAATACACACCATATATATATATATATATATATATATATATATATATATATATATATATACAAATATAATTTGTCAATGAGCCACATACAAATGTAGTTGCTATCAATCAATAGAGGATGTTAGTTATCTACTGGATGCTTTTGCTGCAGATTTTTCTAGTAGATGACGAAAATGTGGCCCATTCAAAGTTATATTTGTTATATATTTGTCTGGTACCGCACTAGCGGTCGCAATATTTGCCTTATCGTTACCAAACTCTCTCTCACTTAATATATATATATATGGGGGGGGGGGTTCGAAATTACAAATATCTCGGTTATTATGAGTTGGATCGTAAAATGTTAAAGAACCAATCTTGTTAGATTATTGATGTTCTAGAATTGCTGTTCTATACATTTTCTCGTAGCTCAAGTAATAAGCGCGTTATTCGTCATTCTTGTTTTCAGCCTTCAGTAACCAGTGTGAGAAGAGATCAGAAATGAGTTATACCATCACTTGGGGAAATCTGTATACTTCACGCAGCCTTGCACTTTGGACGTTTTTCAGTCTTTAGTAAACCCCGCTACTACTCATTGACTTAAGACTCGTAAGTAGGGAATATAAGTTTACAATGGGTAGTGGATATTAGTATATTACAATTACTATCGTCGAATTGGTGCAAAAAAATTAGTAAATTAAATAAATGTTCAAGGGAATTATTGTTAAAATATTGCTAAAATATAGAAAAGTCCATCAGTTAGGGGCTTCGTAAACTAGACAGATTTCCCACGTGGGATCTATTTACAATAGATAAATTTACATACTGGTAACACTTAACGCCACTGGGAATATTAAATGAATAAAACAAAGGGTAATGAGAAAAATCTCTCAGTCAATTTACATTTTAATAACCTCCACAACGGAAAGCGCCTGAATTGCAAACAAACAAGGTCATCGAATTTCTCAGAGCTGAATAGATACATAGAAATATTCATGGCCCGGAAGAAGAACAATTACTGAAATATTTCTGAATATAATTTTTTTTCTATATTGAAAACTATTTACTATATCAAGTACGGTACATATAATGAATCAAAATAATTTTTATTTCAATCACTGAAATTTTAGTAATCCAAGAATAAATAACGGGGGGGGGGGGGTTAACAGAACGAATTTTCATGTATCTCGTATTATAAAGGTCTCTTGAAAACAATATTTGGTATTTAAGCTTCGAATAAAGTGGTTTATCATATAACATAGTATTGTTTATGTGACGTGTGTAAGAGTGGGGGTTTACTGAAGGCTGAAAACTAAAATGCAAAATCGGTTAATATTCAAGATAAGAGAACAAATGTATATAACAATATTTATAGTGCAGTTAATTTGCAATAAGATTAGTTGTACACAATTTTTCAAAATGATTATATATCGAATTTGCTAATCAAACAAATATGAAGTTAATATATATATTGATTTACTTAATCAGGATAAGATCATTTGTTCTTTTTGAATAGAGGCTTTGAGTGGATTAATTATTTTTAATTTTACTTAGTTTTCATAGAAGAATTTAGTTTTTTGAATTATACTCGTACATTTTGTTTTATTTTTTGTAGTGGAATCTTCTTTTTTTAAAATTCTAAATGTTCAAGTTTTGTATTTCATTTAGTTGAGCATTATTTTGTTTTGTTTTATGTTATTTATTTATTTATTCTTCTTCCTAAGGCCACCAGACAATGGCATTTTGGTAATAGTTATTTACCAAAATACAGAATATTATTGATATATTGACACCATTTTTCAATACTCTTTAATAGTTTATGCAGCTCTTGCGGGACAGACTTTAAAGTGATATTTATGAGGGTATTAAGTGGAGGTAGGGAGGCTTTATGCAGATATCTAAAGAGAGTATAGGAGGGCGTTGGACAGTAGATGCAACGGGGGACAGGGAGGGGTGTAGGGTGACGGTGGGGAAGAGCGTGCATATGAAATTCCAACCATCCATCCCCCAGCTGGCTAAGGGCCTAGGAAAAAGCCCTCTCGGTGTATCCGTTACCTCTCTACGAGGGTTTTTCACTGCACCGGCCCACCTAGCTCCTTCCGTCAGCCCTCACCTTCTCACAGATGCCAGACCTCCCAAAATACCGAAAAAATCGACTTGACATCCATCCCCTCTGGCCCGTCTTTCCGAGACTCTTAAGGTAGTAAGTTAGTTGAAAGGTGTCAAGCACCTGTCCTAACAAGCCTTGCACCTTCCTTGAAGATTTAAATGGTACTTATCGATTATCGGGAGGCCACCCATTTGAAGACGATTATTAAATCATAATTAAAAGAAATTATAATTTTAAACTCCAGCTAAAATGTTTTACTGTATGTGTGTGTGTGTGTGTGTGTGTCCATGTTTGTATGTGTGATAGAGATTGTGAGAGCACATGATTGTAATTTTTTTTTTATATTTTTGAATTTAATGTTTTGTTTTTGTTTATTTTTTTATTTGTTGATTCTTGTTTTTTTTTGTGTCTTTGGTTGTGTTTTGTTATTTGGTTTCGTTTTGTTATTTGGTTGCGTTCTGTTATTTAGTTGAGTTTTATTATTTGTTTGCGTTCTTCGCTGTTCTTTTCTAATTGTATTGTTTAATTTTTTTCTTGTTACTGTTTTCATTTTTGTATTTTGTTTATATACTTTGTTTTTTGTGTGTTTTTTTATGAGCAATATCGCCTCGCTGGGAATGCTCCAAAATAAACAAATAAATTAAAAGAAAATCACTTTATTATTTAAAATAACCCTTCTGGAATTCATAAATGTCAAAATGATTAATAGGAGGCCACTCATTATTTACAGATAAAATATTTTACTGGTTCAAAACCGCGTATCGCTATTCACTGTTATTGCTATCGCTTTTGACTATTCATACTTGACTAGGTTATCTTAGTCATTCTGTTTCTTTTGTTATCAGAAAATGAGTGATCGTTTTTATCACCATTTGGTGTTTATTAACACCACTTTGTGGTCGTTTATTATTGTATTACACTACTTGGACAGCTACCTTGCCGACTGCACCTGCCGCACTGTGGAAAATATGACCGATTTAGGTGGACAAAATTCTGAAACTTGTCTATATTGACCCTTTGGGGTCCCAGATTACGGAAAAAATAATAAAAAAAATCTAATTAATTTTTTGACACGATTGGCGAGCGCACAGTGGTCAAAAGTCAAATTTAATGCAAAAATCTAAAACTTTCCTACATTTAACCTATGAAGTCCCAGAGTACGGGAAACATAATATAACAAATCTATTTATCGGCTCAGAGTGGCGTAAACCTGCTAAGAAATGTATTTTAAATCATTTAGGAATCTCTTCAAATTACAGATTGTAAAACGTTTATTTATTTTTTTTTAAATTTTATTTTTTTAATAATCATTGTACATTAAATAGAATTTAAATCAATTACAGAATTAAAATTAGGCATAATTTATCATAATTGATAACGTAATAACCACAGGTAGATAAATATAAAATAAACTACGAATATTAAACAACTAATTATCTTCTTCACTTATCATCATAATATGATAATCCAGATTGATCTGATAACTCTGACTCTGATATGTCATCATTTGGTTTCTCAAGGTTTAAGTTTTTTGTAGAAGAAGATGGCTGTTGAGAGGTAGATACCTCTTTCACAACTTAGGAAGCACCACGCTTACCAGAAACATAAAGCACGTGCAGTGCAGCGAAAGTCAATTTTTCACTGTCTATCTTCAATAACTCGCTGACTTTTCTTTTTTTTGTTTTCTCACTAGAACATTCGAAACATTTTTCAGGGCGTCCTGAGCGTTGACAAGTAGGTTGGGTAACTGAAATATTAAAATCCAAGTCATCTGAATCCAGCCAACTAGAGTATTTATTGAAAAACTCTTCCAGTTTTCTGTGACATTTGTCCCACCTTTCCGAAATTTTGTCGGAAAGACGGGAAATTCTAATTTTCAAAGGCCCAATCTCCACATCTTCTTTATTATTTATTTGAGCGGAAGTAAGAATAAATTTCAGCAAGTGTTCTTGGCGTTTTTTTTGGGGAAACTTAACCCACTCTTCAAAAAATTTCCTCCTCGAGATTCGGAGTGTAGTGTCTGAAAAAAATTATGTATCAGCCAAAACGCAAAAAATCGCAAAAATTCTTTGCAACATTTAAAGACTAGAAGGATTGATGAATCAAATCCTACAAACAAATCCTTGGGGTAACTTGGGGGTTATATAGTTTTTTGCTTTTGAAAAGGGGCATAAATTTACAAATGGCTATATTAACTCTACAGGTATATTGCAATCTATATTCAATAACGAGTGAGGAAAAATAATATCTTACCTGCCTTAGTAATGTCCATTGTTATATAAAAGCTAAAAGAATTAGTGCTACACACACCTTGAACATAATAAATGGCCGTCGAATAAAGATAATCCGACAGCCGGTTATTAGGCACTTGTGTTAACAGGATGATTCACTCATTTACTATTTGTTTATAAACACGGTATGGCGGGAAATATTAGTATTAAGCGTCTTACCAACTAATAATAAAAAGGTCAATCATTCAGAAATTCAAAACTTTTGACTTGACTTTTGTCCATCTAAATTGGTGATTTTGCCCTGTGTGTGCCGGCAGACGACGGCCGGGGACGACCGCTTTATGCAGCTACTCTACGTCATCGTCCACTTTTGGGCTAACTCTAATTTATAATTACATTTTGTCATTCAAATAAATTCTAGAAGTGTTATTTTAAATTATAACGTGATTTCCTTTTAATTATGATTTAATAATCGTCTTTAAATGGGTGGCCTCCCGATATTTGATAAGAACTAAGTCAATTTTCACAGAAGGGAAATCAGCTACTGATGTACTCATGACGCGATTTTCAAATTAAATTCCCCAAATCTTCATCGATCCTACCTTGGAATTGACGACAATGAAGTCCGTTCAAAATTGATATGTATGTGTGTATATATATATATATATATATATATATATATATATATATATATATATATATATATATATATTATAGGCTTAGAAACATTGGAACACATTGGACTAAAAAAAAAACCAACAAACCAACATTGAAGTTCTAAATGAGGTAAGTGAGAACAAAAGCCTTTTCAAGGCAATGGAAAAAAGAAGAGTGAAACTTCTTGGGCATACCATAAAGCACAACGACTTCATCACAAATATATTTGAAGGCCCTTGGGCATAGGGTAAGAGGAAGGCCTAGAAAATCCTATTTTGAAGACATCAAGCACCTTATGGATTTCGGTGAGTATAGTAATATGAAAAGAGCTGCTCCCGATAGATCACAATGGTAGCAACTAGAAGGTGTAGCCTTTATATCATGATGATATATGTATATATACAGTTTTGACCTCATTTTCGTCATGTCGTGGGTAGGATCGATGATGGGTATTTGAGCGAAATTTTCAAAAATCGCGTCACGCCACTCCTACTCATGTAATATTAACAATAAGCTGTTATATCATGAACCACTTCATTGGACGCTTAAATACCAGGCAGGGTTTGGTTCTTAAAACGTTCTGTTTATGTCTCCCTTCTAATATATAAAGCAATGGCAGGTAGTAGTTCTTAACGCAAACTATGTTTAATTCTCCATTCCAATATATGAAGCAATGGCAGGTTGTGGTTCTTAACACATCCTATGTTGTAGTCCCCATTCCAATATATAAAGCAATGGCAGGTTGTGGTTCTTAACACATCCTATGTTGTAGTCCCCATTCCAATATATAAAGCAATGGCAGGTTGTGGTTCTTAACACATCCTATGTTTTAGTCCCCATTCCAATATATGAAGCAATGGCAGGTTGTGGTTCTTAACACATCCTATGTTGTAGTCCCCATTCCAATATATAAAGCAATGGCAGGTTGAGGTTCTTAACACATCCTATGTTTAAGTCCCCATTCCAATATATGAAGCAATGGCAGGTTGTGGTTCTTAACACATCCTATGTTTAAGTCCCCATTCCAATATATGAAGCAATGGCAGGTTGTGGTTCTTAACACATCCTATGTTTAAGTCCCCATTCCAATATATGAAGCAATGGCAGGTTGTGGTTCTTAACACATCCTATGTTTAAGTCCCCATTCCAATATATAAAGCAATGGCAGGTTGTGGTTCTTAACACATCCTATGTTTAGTCCCCATATAAAGGAATGGCAAGGTATGGTTCTTAACGCATCCTATGTTCCCCATTCCATCCAGGTTGGGTAAACAAACAAGACAATCGGTTCCGATGTAATCTAAGAAAGTGATCATTCACTTCATGGACCCTTTGACAATGAAGGGAATGACCACTTTCTTAACTTCAAGAACATCTTTGAGGAGATCTGAAAAAAGGTCGTGGAGGTGATCTATCAAATAAAATGTGCCTGATCTTTAATAGAATAACCTCCAGATAGAGGGCAAACATCTATGTATTTAATGCAGTATAAAACCCCAATATATCCATACGAAAATGGGAGCAGCGTGGGGCATTAAAACTCATCGGCAAAGTTACTAGTCAACTTCTTGAGAAGCGGACTGAGAAAATTGAAGCGGTAAGGAGGATAATCTACGCAGAAATAAAACTGCGTTGTTATTACCCAGCAAAGAAAAACTTTCAAGTGTATCGTGGGAAGGATTGTGTACGTTATGAATGTGTGTAGGTGGAGGAATTGGGGGCGACCTCATTGGTCGATAGGGAAGTAGTCCTCCTTATTTACTGCGTATAGATATCATATCGGATTTTATGATACGGTTATCATGGCAAGGGTCCGCCAAAACTAGGCTCCTTGCAGGCTCGGACCTGCCTCCTTATCAACGCTGATAATGTTCACATAGTACTATCGTTTTGTAAACATGATGTTTATTACATTGCCCTACAAGACGTTCTTTTATTGCCGCGAAAGTGAGATTGCCAATGGTTCCGCTATTTTTTGGCATAGTTACTGTTGCGTAGATAAGAGCTTTCAACACTCAATGGCACACTGAAAAGAATCTAACCTCCTAAATTATTGTTTACCATTACATTTAAAATCTGCAGTAAGATGACAAACTTGAGCGTTGAAAAAATGAGAGAATAAAAGAAATTTCATAAAGCAATGTACTGATTTATGCTAGAGCTTTGAACTGAATACGACTACAAAAATCTTGAAATAAGTACATCATGTAGGGGCTACTTAAGCATATTTCCCACTATGTGGGGATAAAAATATCGAGTCTGGTATAGATCAAATAAACAATTTCAGAACGTAAAATCTTAAGTAATGGCGTCACCACACAGTGCATTTGCATATACCTCCAACTGTAAAACTTCAATGAAAACGATATTTGGTATTTAAGCGCCTAATGATGTGGATCATGATATAACAGCTTATCGTTAATATGACATGAGTGGGGGTTTACTTAAGTCTGTAAACTAAAAAGTGGAAATATCTCGGTTAGTATTCATGCTAGAGAAAATCCGTATATAACAGCATTTATAGAGAATTAAATTAGCAATAAGAATGCTTGTATACAATTTTCCGACCACACATTCATTTTTCTTCACATTTTCGAAATTACTCCCCATCTCTAAACCTTTGCTCTGTAAATAACTCAAGGAAACATTTATAGAACAACATATTTATATAAAACTAAATTGTCTTTAAAATGGGTTCTATAATGTTTCGATCCGACCCAATATTACGGAGATATTTTGAATTTTCGATTTTCCCTCCTCCAACCCCTCCCATTCCCCTCTATCCCTTTTGTGCCGTTTATGGACTCGTGAAGACGTTCGTTGTTGAATTTCATTTATTAACATCCACTTTGCGCTACTAAGGCTAACTGGGACGAGTTATCTATAGTTTACCACTCTTTTCTAACGTTACTCTAAATAACAAAATAAACTACTTGTGGCATGTGCATATTTGCAGAAAAACCAATAGAAAACGAAATACCGCTATTTTTAATTTCAGGCCTCCTTTACAACCCCCACTCCTGCCCGTCCCTAGAAATGTTAGTATGGTTTATTATAATAAAAGTGTTTGTGCTAATACATATACCGAGTTTTATTAAGTTCGGTTGAGTCTTTTGTGCCGAATAAAATTGTTAACTTCCGATTTAGGTTTTAGCGTATATCTCGTTTATAATTCGGTATACGAAAAAAGTGTATATAACAAAAGTTACTCTAAATAACAAATTAAACAACTTTTGCAATGTTCATATTTCCCGAAAAAACAATAGGAAACGAAATATCGCTATTATTAATTTCTGGCTTCCCTTATAACACCCACTCCTGCCCGTCCCTAGAAATGTTGGTATGGCTTATTATAATGAAAGCGTTAGTACTAATACATATACCGAGTTTTATTAAGTTCGGTTGAGTCTTTTGTGCCAAATAATATTGTTGACTCCCGCTATATTTAACGTATAACGCATTTATACTAAGGTAAACGACGAAAGTGTATATAACAAAAGTTACTCTAAATAACAAAGTAAACAACTTTTGTTATGTTCATATTTGCCGAAAAAACAATAGGAAACGAAATATCGCTATTTTTAATTTCTTGCTTCCCTTATAACCCCCACTCCTGTTCGTCTCAGAGGATATTAATATAGCCTAAAGTCTAAGTTAGGGTTAGTAGTAATATACATACCAAGTTTCATAAAATTCGGTTCAGCCGTTTATGCGTGAAAAGGTAACAAACAAACATACACGAAAGAAACAAAATGGAGTTATGGTGCCTATGAGATGTGAAACGAAAAGTTATCGTGAAATTTCGAGAAAAAAATTAATGTACAGACAGAGGTTACAATTATATATATATATATATATATATATATATATATATATATATATATATATATATATATATATATATATAGACTAGCTCAGATCCCCGGCTTCGCCCGGGAATTCATTTGAGGCTGAATGGTGATGGTATTTTTTTGGCAAGGCTTTACTTTGCACAATATTTTGACATTTACCCGTCCCAGGGTTTAGTGGTAATACCCGACGTTTCTGTGTATATGTTAATAATAAAATTATTTTTTTATGTAAGACTTCACTTTCCTCCATATTGTCATATTTCCCGTTTCCTGTGCATTATGCATAGATATGAATTATTAAGGACAAAATAATAACATAGATTTGAATTAATTTTTCGAGGTGAGGCACCTGGTAATTCATATTGAAAAGAATTCTTGAGCAAATTTCTCTAAATAACAAATAAAAAACCTCTGTTATGTGCATATTTGCCGAAACCCCAATAGGAAACGAAACCGGCCTCCCTTATAACCCCCACTCCTGTCCGTCCCTAGAAATATTGGTATGGCTTATGATAATTAAGGCGTCAGTGCTAATATACACACCGAGTTTAATTAGTTCGGTTGAGTCTTTTGTGCCAAATATTATTGTTGACTCCCGCTATATTTTTTAACGTATAAAGCATTTATACTTCGGTATACGACGAAAGTGTATATAACAAAAGTTACTCTAAATAACAAGTAAACAACTTTTGTTATGTGCATATATGCCGAAAAGCCAATAGGAAACGAAATATCGCTATTTTTAATTTCAGGCCTCCCTTATAACCCCCACTCCTGTTCGACTCAGAGAATATTAACATAACCTAAAGTCTAAGTTGGGATAGTAGTAATATACATACCAAGTTTCATAAAATTCGGTTCAGCCGTTTAGCGTGAAAAGGTAACAAACAAACAGACACGAAAGAAACAAAATGCAGTTATGGTGTCTTATGACATGTGAAACGAAAAAATCAATGTACAGACAGAGATTAGAATTTATATATATATATATAAATTCTAATCTCTAATATATATATATATATATATATATATATATATATATATATATATATATATAGATGAAGTCATTGTGCCTTATGATATGGCCAAGAAATTTCACTCTTCTTTTTTCTATTGTCTCTCACTTGCCTAATTTAGAACTTCAATGTTGTTTTTTTTTTTTTTTTGGTTCTAGTGATTCTACGCCAGATCCACATTTCCATTGCTACTACTACGTCCTATACAATTGTCTGACAACGCTCTAGCGGCCGCAATTTTTGTTTGATCATTTCCAAACTCGATATTTAAACGTTTTACGTTAAACTAAAGATCAAGTTCGTTAGGCTCCGATCAGTAGGAGGGGGGTTTAAGGGGGGGGGATTTCGATAATTATTGATAATTATTGATTGATAATTGTCAATTTTAGTGTGGGGATGTTTCTCAGGCTTTCGGCAAGGGGATCTTGTACAAATCACAGGAATACTTAATAAAGAAGGGTATAAAGAGATTTTGAAATACCATGCAATTCCTTCTGGTCTTCGTTTAATTGGTTCTGATTTTATTATGCAGCAGGATAACGACCCAAAACACTCATCAAAACTATGCAGGGGTGTTTGCAAGACCTAGAAAATGACGGTATCTTGAAAAATATGAATTGGCAGGCTCAGTCACCTGATCTCAATCCAATTGAGTTCCTTTGGGAAGAACTTGATAGGAAGGTCAGAGACGTTGCTCCAGCTTCAAGAAAAGACCTCTGGGAGCGTCTTAAAAGTTGTTGGGATACTTGCCATTTGAAACATTGGATAAACTAATAGAAAGAATGCCACGAGTGGTCAAAGCAGTTTTGAAAAGCAAGGGAGGATTTTTTGACGAAAAGAAAGTATAACTGCATTGTATATTTTTAAATTGTGTTTCAATAAAGTATTATACTGTTTATTATATGTTTATAATATTACTGTTTATTAATTTTTTATTCACTTATTTATTGTTTTATTGAAGGTTCCTTTTGGTTTGGTTTATTTGAAAAAAAAAAATTGAAGTGGTCTCAAACTTTAGACCGGCAGTGTATAGTAACAGAAATATTTCGAATTTTCAAAATTCCTCCCCTTTAACCCCCCCCCCCCCCATCCCGCTGGTCCGATTTCAGCCGTTAACGAACTTGATCTTTCTTTTTACATAAAACGACTAAATATCGAGTTTGGTTACGGTCAAACAAAAATTGCAACCGCTAGAGCGGTAACAGACAAATACATACATACATACATACGTATATATATATATATATATATATATATATATATATATATATATATATATATATATATATATAGTTTTGAACGGATCTCATTTTCTTCATCTTCTAGGTAGGATTGATGGACATTTGACGAAAAAATTCCGTCATGGGTACGACCTCAATAGCTGATTCCCCTCAAAGGAAATCTGCTAAAATGCAAATATCTATGTTACTAATCAAGTTAGAGAAAAAACAAACATAACAACATTTATAGAATATTAATACTATTAAGGTCTTCGGGTCTTGACCGTGTCTTCATATTGGTTGCCAACGTTTCGCTAGACATTCTGCTAGCTTCCTCAGGGCTATCTCTGAGACTGAAGAGTTGTTAGTTCATCTCTGGTATATATTTGAGTCTTATCCGGTTTCCTTGGGCGGAGTCTTCCCTTCCAGGTGTCTACGGATACTTGGTCCGGTGGTCGTTCATCGCCTATACCGTCGTTTTCGTTTCTTTTTGGAGGTCTCTGTGGAATTACCGGCTTCCAGAGTTTGCTGAGTTTGTATCCATCCTCTCTATTGAAGTTGTTAGGGCATTTCGCTATTTCTATAGCTTCTCGAACCAGTCTTTCTTGGTAACGGTCAACCTTTGCCAGTACCTTGACTTCATCGAATTTAATGTTGTGTTTGGTTTCCCAGAAATGTTCCGCTATGGCTGATTCTTCTGTCCGAAACTTTTTTAAACTCTTGATGTGCTCGGCGACCCTGGTGTTTATCAATCTGCCGGTCTGGCCAATGTATTCTGAGCCGCAGGAACATGGTATGCTGTATATCCCCGGGATTTTTGTGTGGAGTTTATCTTTGCAGCTGGGTAATATCTGAGCTATTTTCCTGTCAGTGCCAAATGCTGTTTCTATGCCTTGCTTCTTGAGTATCCTAGAGATCTTCTCGGTCGTACCTTTAACAAAAGGTATTACGGCTGTTTTCCGGATTTCCTCTTCATTTGTTCTTGTCTTCTTTTCTTTTTTCTTTTTGAATTGATTTCTGATTTCCTCTTTTCCGTAGCCATTCTTTAGCAGAGCAGTCATCAAGTGTCGTTTTTCCTTTGGGAGGTTCTGTGGCTCTGAAATTCTCTCAGCTCTAGCGACCAATGTACGAATTATCCCATTCTTCTGTGCTGGATGGTGATGAGATCCAGCGTGTAGGTATCTGTTGGTATGTGTTGGTTTTCTGTAAAACGCATGCCCCAGCTGTCCGTTTGGTTTCCTTTCCACCAGAACATCCAGAAATGGAATCTTCCTCTCACGTTCGATCTCCATCGTGAACTCAATGTTGGGGTGTATTGAATTAAGATGCCGCAGAAATTCTTCTAAAGTCTTCTCTCCATGTGGCCATATGACGAACGTGTCATCCACATATCTAAACCATTTTTTCGGTTTTAGTCTTGCCGTTTCAAGTGCCTTCTTTTCAAATTTCTCCATGTAAGCATCGGCTGCATTTGGACTTAATGGCGACCCCATGCTGGCTCCATCCATTTGTTGGTAGAAATTGCCGTTGAACAAGAAATATGCTGATTGCAGGCAGATTTTGGCTAGCTGGGCTTCTTCTTCCGTTAAGAATTCTTTCATGATGTTTAACGTTTCTTGAATTGGAATTCTCGTAAACAGTGACTTAACGTCAAAACTGACGAGACGATCGTTTTCATCGATCATAATATCTTTGATTTTCCTCACGAAATCTGATGAATCCTTGATGTGGTGCGGGGTCAGGCCAATACTTGGTTGTATTTTCTTCGAAATATACTTTGAGATTCCGTAACATGCAGACCCAATTGAATTAACTATTGGCCTCATAGGAATATCCTCCTTGTGTATCTTGGGTAATCCGTAAAGTCTGGGTGGAACTGGGTCTGACTTGATTAAACGGTTGTATTCTTCTTTCTTGATCGTAGAAGTGGCTTTCACTGCCTTGTTTATTTCATTCTTAATTCTATTTGTTGGGTCATGTTGAAGTTTTTTGTACGTTCCATCCTCAAGTAATTTTTGCATCTTTTCAATGTACTCTTCTCTCTTCATAACCACGGTTGCATCGATCGAACGTGAGAGGAAGATTCCATTTCTGGATGTTCTGGTGGAAAGGAAACCAAACGGACAGCTGGGGCATGCGGTTTACAGAAAACCAACACATACCAACAGATACCTACACGCTGGATCTCATCACCATCCAGCACAGAAGAATGGGATAATTCGTACATTGGTCGCTAGAGCTGAGAGAATTTCAGAGCCACAGAACCTCCCAAAGGAAAAACGACACTTGATGACTGCTCTGCTAAAGAATGGCTACGGAAAAGAGGAAATCAGAAATCAATTCAAAAAGAAAAAAGAAAAGAAGACAAGAACAAATGAAGAGGAAATCCGGAAAACAGCCGTAATACCTTTTGTTAAAGGTACGACCGAGAAGATCTCTAGGATACTCAAGAAGCAAGGCATAGAAACAGCATTTGGCACTGACAGGAAAATAGCTCAGATATTACCCAGCTGCAAAGATAAACTCCACACAAAAATCCCGGGGATATACAGCATACCATGTTCCTGCGGCTCAGAATACATTGGCCAGACCGGCAGATTGATAAACACCAGGGTCGCCGAGCACATCAAGAGTTTAAAAAAGTTTCGGACAGAAGAATCAGCCATAGCGGAACATTTCTGGGAAACCAAAACACAACATTAAATTCGATGAAGTCAAGGTACTGGCAAAGGTTGACCGTTACCAAGAAAGACTGGTTCGAGAAGCTATAGAAATAGCGAAATGCCCTAAACAACTTAAATAGAGAGGATGTATACAAACTCAGCAAACTCTGGAAGCCGGTAATTCCACAGAGTCCTCCAAAAAGAAACGAAAAAGACGGTATAGGCGATGAACGACCACCGGACCAAGTATCCGTAGACACCTGGAAGGGAAGACTCCGCCATAGGAAACCGGATAAGACTCAAATATATACCATAGTTGAACTAACAACTCTTCAGTCTCAGAGATAGCACTGTTTAATCTAGCAGAATGTCTAGCGAAAACGTTGGCAACCAATATGAAGACACGGTCAAGACCCGAAGACCTTAATAGTATTAATATTCTATAAATGGTGTTAGGTTTGTTTTTTCTCTAACTTGCTTAGTAACATAGATCTTTGCATTTTAGCAGATTTCCTTTGAGGGGAATCAGCTATTGAGGTCGTACCCATGTCGGGATTTTTTCGTCAAATGTCCATCAATCATAGCGAGAAGATGAAGAAAATGAGATCCGTTCAAAACTATATATATATATATATATATATATGTATGTATGTATGTATTTGTCTGTTACCGCTCTAGCGGTTGCAATTTTTGTTTGACCGTAACCAAACTCGATATTTAGTCGTTTTATGTAAAAAGAAAGATCAAGTTCGTTAACGGCTGAAATCGGACCAGCGGGATGGGGGGGGGGGGTTAAAGGGGAGGAATTTTGAAAATTCGAAATATTTCTGTTACTATACACTGCCGGTCTAAAGTTTGAGACCACTTCAATTTTTTTTTTTCAAATAAACCAAACCAAAAGGAACCTTCAATAAAACAATAAATAAGTGAATAAAAAATTAATAAACAGTAATATTATAAACATATAATAAACAGTATAATACTTTATTGAAACACAATTTAAAAATATATACAATGCAGTTATACTTTCTTTTCGTCAAAAAATCCTCCCTTGCTTTTCAAAACTGCTTTGACCACTCGTGGCATTCTTTCTATTAGTTTATCCAATGTTTCAAATGGCAAGTATCCCAAACAACTTTTAAGACGCTCCCAGAGGTCTTTTCTTGAAGCTGGAGCAACGTCTCTGACCTTCCTATCAAGTTCTTCCCAAAGGAACTCAATTGGATTGAGATCAGGTGACTGAGCCTGCCAATTCATATTTTTCAAGATACCGTCATTTTCTAGGTCTTGCAAACACCCCTGCATAGTTTTGATGAGTGTTTTGGGTCGTTATCCTGCTGCATAATAAAATCAGAACCAATTAAACGAAGACCAGAAGGAATTGCATGGTATTTCAAAATCTCTTTATACCCTTCTTTATTAAGTATTCCTGTGATTTGTACAAGATCCCCTTGCCGAAAGCCTGAGAAACATCCCCACACTAAAATTGACCCTCCATGCTTTACTGTTGGAATTATGCACTGAGGAATGAACTTTTCCGAAGGCATGCGACGAACCATAATCCTACGATTAGTTCCAAACACCTGAAACTTTGATTCGCCTGTCCAAAGTACCTTTCTCCAATCGTCCACAGTAAAATCCTTGTAAGCAAGTGCCCAAAGATACCTTTTCTTTTTATTGGCTGGCCTTAGAAGTGGTTCTAGCGTACCGACACGACCCAATAAATTGGCTTCCCTGAGTCTTCTTTTCACTGTAGAAAGAGACACGGACTTTTTCAAGGCGCTGTTGGTCTCAGCTCGAATCTCGGGACCAGTGAGTCTTCTCTAAATTAGCAAATTTCTTTATAAATACAAATAATAATATGATACCTATATTTTGTAACTATGCATTGATAATTAGGTAAAATTGAGGTTTTGCATGATTAAAGTAGATTAATTGATGTAAACAATAGGTGGTCTCAAACTTTTGACCGGCAGTGTAAGTCGGATCGAAGAAGTGTATAGAACCCATTTTATTGCAAATTTACTATAATTATTGTTATGTACATTTATTCTCTATCTTGTATATTAACCCAGCAAGCCCCACTTCTACTCACGTTACTTTAACAATACTCTATTATATAATAAACCACATTATTCGAAGCTTAAATACAGAATATTGTATTCAAGAGACCTTTATTATACGAGATACATGCAAATATGTCCTGGTGACCCCCCCCCCCCCTCCCCCGTCTTAAGGTCTTGGATTACTAAAATTTGATTTATTGAGATAACAATTATTCTGACTCATTATTAATTGCAGTACTAGATATAGTAAATAGTTCCCAATAAAATTTATATGTTATATTCTGATATATTACAGTAATTGTTTCTCTTTCCGGTGTGATGCTAGGAGATCTGTTTATTTACATTTCAAACGCTTCCTGTCAGCAGGTTATTGACATAGACTGAAACATTTCTTATTTCCGTTTGTATTTAATCACGGTGGTGTTGTGTTAGCTGTATGTAGATTTATCTATTACTAAATTTCACGAGGGAAATCTGCTTAGTTTACCCTGCCCCCGCGTGATAGACGTTTTTAGTTTTCGGTCTTCAGTAAACCCCATTCTAATTGAACTTTTGCGTTTTGAGATAAATGCAAATACGTGACGCACGTGGGAAATCTGCTTAGTTAACGCAGCCCCAGCATGACGGACTTTTTATTTAGTGAATTCGTCACTAAATTGAGTCCTAGTGAAATCATTTTCCAAGATACTAAGAATGGTTGGAACGTAATAGCTGATTTACTTTAAAGGAAACTGGCCAAAAAGAGTGTTTAGGATAGAATATGCAAATTACGACTATTCTAGGAGTAAGGGGGGGGGGGGGCGAGGTGGAGGAAGTAGTAGTGTAAATTGTAGTGTGTGTGGGTGTGGGGGTATCGACCCCACCGAATCTAGCCACGGCCTTCTCGCTCTAGGAAATTGCCTCCCAGCCCCCCCTCGCAATCCTAAAAAAATAAATAAAAGAAATAATCTGCCTTGCTATTCCCCTCCTTCGACTCCTACTAGCCTGTTTCTTATTCATTTCTTATAACACATTCTACATGCTTCCTTAGCACTCGGTTTCAGGTTCCAGGATAATTCCAGAACGTATGAAATGAAATGAGTTAATTTCCATTAAATGTTATCATAACATAATAGGATACGTCATATGTTTTTTCTCTAACAATTTTCTACTAATATGTCAATTAAGTTCCCTACAAATTATTGGAATTGCATTTATACTTCTATCATACATTCGTTAAAAAAAAAATCCGTCACGCGGGGGTTGCGTAAACTAATTAGATTTACCACGTGATTTTTAACAATGTATAAATCTACATACTGGTAACACAATAGCACCGACAACATCAAGTGAATAAATACAAACGATAATAAGAAACCTCCAGACGGGAAGCACCTGAAAAGTAAACAAAAAGGTGTGCCAACTTCTCACAGGAAAGAAAAACAATTACTGAAATATATCAGAATATAACATATTAATTTTATTGAAAACTAATCACTATACTAACTCTGTAATTTAAAACGGATCAGAATAATTTTTATGTCAATCAATCAAATTTTAGTAGTCCAAGAACTTAATTAAGGGGTAAAAAAAAACTTAATAAAGGTCTCTTGAAAACAATTTATGGTATTTAAGTTTCGAATAATGTGGTTTATTACATAACAGAATATTGTTTATGTCACATTAGTAGAAGTAGGGGTTTGGTGAAGGCTGAAAACTGCAAAATGCAAACATCTCGGTTAAGATAGAGAATAAATGTATATAACAATATTTATAGTGCATTTAATTTGCAATAAGATTAGTTCTATACAATTTTTCGATCCGACTTATAGTAACGGATATATTTCGAATTTTAAAAATTCTCCTCATCTAAACCCCCCCCCCTCTACCCTCTTCCGATTTCAGCCATTAACGAACTTCATCTTCCTTTTTACATAAAACGGACTAAATATCAGGTTTGGTTACGATCAAACAAAAATTACGACAGCTAGAGTGTTAACAGACAAATATATATATAACGAGCAAAGGTACCCGGCTTTGTTCGGGAAATCATTTGAGACGGAAATATTCTACTTTGTTTTTGGCAATGCTTCTACGTGTACAACTGCTCTTCCCATCTAGGCTCATTTCTTCCCGTAAGGGTCCGTTGAGCGACTTATGGGGAAAAAAATTTAGATTTGAAGAATAAATGAAAATAAGTCTCTAATCATTCCCTCCCCACTGTTTGACACGCCGTGAATAATTCAATCATAATCATGGATAGCATTTATTATTAATAAATATCATCTATAATGTCCGTATTTAGTGTATACAATCTAGCTAATATACCCGACGATGCCCGGGAAATCATAGTTGACTGACTAATGATGGTATATTTTTAGAAAATCGTTGAAAAACCAATGGGAATCAAAATATCGCAATTTTCATTTCAGGCCTGTCTCATAACCCCCCCCCCTCCCGTTTGGACCTATAAATTTAAAATATCTTATAATCATGGAAGAATTAATGCTAATTCACATTCCGAGTTTTAGCAGATTTCCCTTAAGGGAAATCACCTATTGAGGTCGTACTCATGACGTGATTTTCGAAAAATTTCTTCTAATGTCCATCGATCCTACTCAGGAGATGACGAAAATGAGGTCCGTTCAAAATTATATATATATACATACATACATTTGTCTGTTAACGCTCTAGCGGTCGCAATTTTTGTTTGATCGTTACCAAACTCGATATTTAAACGTTTCATGAAAAAAGACAGATCAAGTTCGTTAATGGCTGAAATCGGACCAGTGGGAGGGGGGTTTAGAGGGGGGATTTTCGAAATTTCAATATATCTCCGTTACCATACGTCGGATCAAAACATTGTATAGAACCAATCTTATTGTAAATTAAATTTACTATAGATATTGTTCTATACATTTATTCTCTATCTTGAATATTAACCGAGATATTTGCATTTTTATTAATTGTGGGCCAATAACGGATGACTAGTTTCCCACCAAAAGGTAGTTCAGCCCTTTGCCTAGCTGTTCGGCTCTCGTATGGAGATTTCTCTAATGTATAACTTCACGTGGGAAATCTGCTTAATTTACGTAACCCCTGCGTGACGGACTTTTTTAAGTTCGGTTCAATCGTTAGTGCCCGAAAAAATTATTGACTCCTGCTATAATTTTTAGCGTATGGCGCCTTTATATTTCGGTATACGACGATAGTGTATATAGCAAAAGTTCCTCTAAATAAGAAAATAAATAACTTTTGTTATGTTCATATTTCCGGAAACCCCAATAGGAAACGAAATATCACTATTTTTAATTTCATGCCTCCCTTATAACCCCCACTCCTGCCCGTCCGTAGAAATGTTGGTATGGCTTATTATAATGGAGGCTTTAGTGCTAATACACATACCTAGTTTTATTTAGTTCGGTTGAGTCTTTTGTGCCAAATAAAATTGTTCACTTCCGCTATAGGTTTTAGTGTTTTTTTTGTTTATAATTCGCTATACGAAAAAAATATATATAAAAAAAAACGTTACTCTAAATAACAAAATAAGCAACTTTTGTTATGTTTACATTTGACGAAAACCCAATAGGAAACGAAATGTCGCTATTTTTAATTTCAGGCTTCCCTTATAACTCCCACTCCGGTTCGTCTCAGAGAATATTAATATAGCCGAAAGTCAAAATGGGGTTAGTAGTAATATATATACCAAGTTTCATAAAATTCGGTTCAGCCGTTTATGCGTGAAAAGGTAACAAACAAATAAACAAACAAACATACATGTGAAACGACAAGTTATCGTGAAATTTCGCGAAAAAAATCAATGTACAGACAGAGGTTACAATTTTATATATATAAATATATTTATATATATAATTAAATTTTTAATAAAATTGGTTCTATGCAATCAATTTTTCGATCCTTAATTTTACATGAAACATTTAAATATCGAGTTTGGTTAACGATGAAACATAAAATGCAACCGCTAGGGCGTTAATAGGCATATATGAAATTTTGAACAAAGCTCATTTGAGGAAATTTATCAAAAGTCGCCTCATGAGCACAACCTCAATATCTGATTTCCCTTGAGGGAAACCTGCTGAAATAAGGTGTAGCCTGGATACCAAATTAACAACTGTCTTGCTTGTTGAGAGAGATCTATGGGGTAGAGAAGGTAATGAATACACAGATGCTTTACAGGTTAGTATTTGCTCCATAATGATTAAATTTAAATTTAAATTTACGAATATATATGTTTCGTCTATTTGCTCCATTTCTTATTATATAGGCCATTTTGGGCCAAAAAATCATAACATACATGCAACTATATTTTTATGAATTTGGCCAACAAAACTATACCTACGGTCGGTCTAAAATGTATTGGCAATTAAGTATTTTCTGTAATTAGTTTTGAAATTACGTGAAAGAGTTCAATAGGACATATGATATCCATATCCACACTTACAAACAAAATTATGCATCATTAGTGTTAAGGTGAAAGGAAAACACTCTGATAAAGACTTTAATTAATTGTAATTATTAACTGAACATTCTAACATGAGGCCGAACTGCACAACATATAGCGACTCACTTCAACATACTGCAACCTGTCGACAAGGAGGTACAACTCTTACATAGAGGACAGAAATATAAATGTACAATATACTTAACACGCCTCCTTACATTTATATTTAACAACAAAACATAATTAATTAATTGAACATGAAATACAATACAAGAACTTACATTTCTCTAAGTTTCATAAACTTATTACTCCCAAGAGACTTGGTGAACATGTCAGCAACACTATCATCAGAATTTACCTTACAAATATCAATAATACCATTTTTAAAATTTTCATGAACAAAATGATAGTGCACCTCGATATGTTTGGAATTCTTAGTGAAATTTCCATATTTAGCTATAACCAAAATTCCAGAATTATCCTCATAGACTTTAATAGGCACACAAATATTAATAAAAACATCATTCAAAATATTACGCATTAAATTTAACTCGGTAACAGCTTCAGACAAAGCAATATATTCAGCATAAGTAGATGCTTTAGTAACACTATTCTGCTTTTTGGATTTCCAATAAACCACATTTCCAAAGAACCTAACAACAAATCCAGAAGTAGACTTTCTGTCTGTGATATCGCCTGCCCAATCAGCATCTACGTAACAATCCAAAACATCAGCCTTAATATTTGGGTAATACTTCAATTTCAGGTCTCTAGAAAAATACTAATATTTTAAAATTCTCAGAGCATATTTAAAATGGGTATCGTCGTAACAGTTTTGGAATCTACTCAAATAATTTACACAAAAAGATATGTCAGGTCTTGTACCAGAACTTATCTATGAAAGAGCACCTATTAGATTTCTATATTAAACATTTTCATTTACACTTGCAGGCTCTAATTTAAGATTAACTTCCATAAGGGTTTTAAACATTTTAGAATTTTCAGTCTTATAAAGTTTAGCTAAAGATTCAATGTAAGTTTTCTGACTCAAGGATAAACAGTTGAAGCTTTCATAATCAATGTCAATTCCAATGTAATTTTTAACATTTCCCATATCTTTCATTTTAAACTTTTTCATGTCTTCTTCATTTTCACAGTTTAACTCATGTTGTAATTCGTTTTCATTCGGCACATTCTTGTTTTCTTCTGGCTCTCTGGCATTGTCTTTATTTTGTTCATCCTTGTTTTCTTCATCTTTCATACCAACAATTTTAACATCTTCTTCAATAATATTCAACATGCCTAGCGATGATCACTCGATTGTTTATCAAAACTCTGTATCCAACTTCTGTATATCCAAGTAATATTCCTAATTCAGCTTTCATTTCCCATTTAGACTTTCTATTTTCTTCAGGAATTCTGACATAGACTTTACTTCCGTACATTCTTAGATTGTTCGCTGAAGGCTTCCTTTTGAAGAATATTTCATATGGTGTCTTTTTCTCATAAGTATTAGTCAAAGTCCTATTCTTTAAGTAAGCAGCAGCTTTGATTGCTTCGGGCCAAAAACTTCTATTGACCTTCGCCTCGGTCAATAAATACCTTGCCATGTCCATCAGGGACCGATTATACCTTTCTGCAGTTTCGTTTAATTGATGAACATAAGGAGGGTATGGTTTTATAATAATCCCTTTTTCTCTTGCAAATTGGTAGATACTATTATTTATGAATTCTTTTCCGTTATCACATCTCAATTCTTTTATCATTTTTCCAGTCAAGTTATGAATTTCATTTACAAACTGCAAGAAACATTCATATACATCAACTTTGGACTTTATACAGAAAACTTTAACTAATTTGCTATAGTCATCAATAAAAGTTAAAAAATATTTCCCACCACTAAAACCAGGAGTTGAGTGAGGCCCATTCAAATTGGTATGGACTATTTCTAGTATTTCCTCTGCTCTTCTTCTAGTATTATTAAACGGTAGATTGTGCATTTTATTTTCTATGCAAATAGCACACTTCATAAAAATAGGTTCTATTTCTTTAGGTAAACCGTAAAGAATTTCATTTCGACACATTATATCTAACAGTTTAAAATTAATATTTTGAAGTTTTTCCTTTAACGTTATTGTCTCTTGACTATTATTGATAACATTTACACTTATCTGAGCCTTTGCAATTTTAGTAGAAACTTTGTATAGTCTATCTTCTTTCTTGGCAACAGCATCTAGTATTCTATTTGAATCATAAATTTTAGCCATGTATCCTCTAGAAATAATAGAATGACTGTCCGTAATCTTTGAATAACTTAGTAAATTTGTTTCATTTCCTTTACATAAAAAACATTTTTTAAAGTGACTAAAGAATTACTTTCATAAACGGGAGATAAAAGAGTAATATTACCAACTTTTGAAGCTTCTAAAATTCATCCATCTCCAATTTTGACTTTAATTGGGTCCTCAAGGGTAATGCACCGATCAAAATATTCATCAGTAGTAATAATATGGTCGGTACATCCACTGTTTAGAAGCCAATTAATTTGACCACTAATTGCTGAAGTATTTGCACAATAAGAGGAGCTATTATTAGTAATAGTAGTATAAAAACTGCTTCCTGACCTATCTGCAGGCTTATTATGAACATTTCCAGTTCCTCGAAAATGATTAGTACCACGACCAAGGCAGTTTGAAAAGCTAGGATAATTAAAGTTATTTCGTCCACGACTAGCACCAGACCAACAATTCTTTATCAAATGTCCAGGCTTCCCACACTGAAAACAGACTTTGGATCTATTTTGAGTTTCGCTTGATTCTGCCTTAAAAACATTAGACTTGTCATTCGACATTTCCTTACTGCAACTTATTTCTTCAATTGACTTTAGCTTAATCTTGCTCTTCAAATAATCCATTGTTCTCTCTTTCTCTGGTAGAACATCCATCAAATCTCCAATATGACTGTAATTTGAAGGTAAAGCTTTAAGCATATAATTTAACTTTTCTGTTTCACTTACAGTTGCCCCTGCTTGCTTTAATTCATTAACAGATTTCTCAAATTCATCAAAAAATAATGATACATCAGAGAAGTTTTTCAATTTTATGTTTTCCAGATTGTTTCTACATATAATTTGCAGAGCAGTAGACTTTTTTTGATACATTTCATCAAATTTGGCAATAATTTTAAAAGCTGAGTCTAATCCACTTACATATTCAAGTTGTTTATTAGTAATAACACTGTAGATAAGGTTAGTCGCCATTAAGTCCTTTTCTTCCCATTCCGATGCTTTATCAGAGTCCTCCTTTTCTCTTTCGACCACTTCTTTACACTTCTTATATTGCAAAAATTTTAAAATCCTTATTTTCCAATTAGAATAGTCTTGGCCATCAAACACGGGTATAACCATATCACAACTTTTGACAAGCGACATTTTCGGTGTTTTTCTTCGTAAAACTGAACATTAAACAAACACTGTATAACCACGCTCTGCTACCATGTTAAGGTGAAAGGAAATCACTCTGATAAAGACTTTAATTAATTGTAATATTAACTGAACATTCTAACATGAGGCCGAACTGCACAACATATAGCGACTCACTTCAACATACTGCAACCAGTCGACAAGGAGGTACAACTCTTACATAGAGGACAGAAATATAAATGTACAATATACTTAACAATTAGTTTCAACTGAAGATAAACGATGAAAACCTATTAAGTATAGAAAATTCATTAATCCTTGCAGTTCTTACTTTAAACGACATCTGTGTATATCATTAGCCCTTCTTCACAGTTACAGCTCAACAGAGTTTTGATTAGCAAAAAGAATTCTCCATTCATGAAAAGGAAAAAATAATTTCCCTCCGAAATCCGGGATGGACTTACAATGCAATAGGAGTTCAATAAAATATGTCTTTTAGCAGATTTCCCTTAAGAGAAATCAGCTATTCTGGTCGTACTGATGACGAGATTTTCGAATTTTTTCTTCAAATGTCCATCCATCCTACCTAGGAGATGACGAAAATGAGGTCCGTTCATAACTATATATATATATATATATATATATATATATATATATATGTATATGTGTGTGTGTGTGTGTGTGTGTGTGTGTGCCTCTTACCGCTCTAGCGGTCGCAATTATTGCTTAATCGTTACCAAACTCGATATTTAGTCGTTTTATGTAAAAAGAAAGATCAAGTTTGAAATCGGACAAGGAGGAGGGGTGGAGGGTTAAAGGGGGAGAAATTTGAAATTTCGAAATATCTCCGTTAATATATGTCGGATCGAAAAACTGCATAGAATTAATCTTATAGCAAATTAAATTTACTATAAATAATGGTATATTCACTACCTTCAATATTAACCGATATATTTGCATTTTACATTTTTCAGCCTTCAGCAAACCCCCACTTCTACTCATGTTACATAAACAATAATCGGTTATGTAATAAACCACATCATTCGAAGCTTAAATACTAAATATTGTCAAGAGACATTTATTATATGAGATACATGCATACATAAATATGTTCTCGTGACCCCCTTTCTTAAGTTTTTGGACTACTTTATTTGATTGATTGAGATAAAAATTATTCCGATTCATTATAAATTACAGTACTACATATAGTAAATAGTTTTCAATCAAATTAATACGTTATATTCAGATATATTACAGTAATTGTTTTTCTTTCCGGTAAGAGTTGGCAGAACTCTTTGTTTACATTTCAGACGCTTGCCGTCTGGAGGTTTATTATTATCGTTTGTATTTATTCACTTAATATTCACGGAGGTGTTGTGCTACCGGAATGTAGATTTATCTATTGTTAAACTTCACGCGGGAAATCTGATTAGTTTACGCAGCCCCTGCGTGACGGACTTTTTTTCAACTCTGATAGATGTGGAGGGGAGTATGACTACACTAAAATTCTGAGTATTGAAGCTTTTAGTGAAATGAATGAAGGAATAGAAAGAGTATTCAGATTGTCTTTTAAAGGAGGTTCACTGCCCCGGGTGTTTGTACACTGAGAAAACCGGCTCCAGCTTTAGCGTTAATAGTACTAGAGGAATGGTAGCGTGGCCTTGGCACTCCTTGCCTCCCAGTGGGAAAGGCCTTTAAAGACTCCTGATTAAGAAACGATAGCTCGAAACACCTAGCAATTTCTTATATAGTATTATCTGCATAGAGCTAGCTAGGCTTTGCCAGTTATTTCTTTTCACGTTTCAAAATTAATTAAAGCTATTTTGTTTATTATTTAGTTGGGGCTCAGGTAAGCCATGTGAGTTAAGGCGTTGGCCTTAATCTCACATGGTAAACATAGAATAGTGAGTTCGATTCTCTCCTGGGCAATTAGGAATTTATTTAGTGAAAAACTCATTAAATAAAATCCTTAGTCCAACCCTGGCTTGAAAAGGGTGGTTGCCGGTAGATAACCCGTCCCAATTAGCCTTAGTAACACAAAGTGGATGTTAATAAATAAAAATAAAATAAAATAAAAATTATTATTTAGTTCGTTTCCCTTAAGGTAAATAAGCCACTGAGGTTGCACTCAAGACGGGACTTTCAAAAAAGGTTTCAAATGTGCATCGATCCTACCCAGGAGATGAAGAAAATGAGGTCCGTTCAAAACTATATATTTACAAGTTACTACCCTCTTCTAGCAACGGTGGGTACTAAGGATTTCATTTAATGAGTTTGTCACTAAATAAATTCCTATTACCAAACGGAAATCGAACTCGCCACTCTAGGTTTACCATGTGAGATTAAGGCCGTAATTACGGACGTTTTATGAATAATTAAATATCAAGTTCTTTTATTGCTGAAATCCGACCAATGGGAGGGTTGGGGTGTTTAAAGGAGGGAATTTCGAAACGTCTCCGTTATAATGAGTTGAATCGAAAAAAATTGAATAAAATTAATCTTATTATAAATGTAATAGTTTATAAATTTTGTTATTTCTGTATTCAATATTAACCAAAATATGTTCATATTGTAGTTTTCGGCCAACAGTAAATCCCCACTCCTAACTCATGTTATAGTACAATGAGCTGTTATATCATGAACCTCTTCATTCCAAGGTTAAATACCAAAATAGATTTTCATTTTGATTGTACTTTTACATTGTGGGATATATGCAAATAACGGATATATATGTGACGGACATTATTAGATTTTGGAGATGTTTCTCACTATCCATTCAGCACACCACACATGTCCTAACATGAAGCATTTGGTTTGACTTAAAAATGCATGCTATACATTTAAAGTGTTCAAAAGCTTAACGAAAACAATTAATGCTCGCTCTGATAACACGAAGTTAAACATCTTTAGGATTTACGATTCTCCCAATGTAAAATTGAAGTGCCAACTGTTAGAATTCCCCCCCCCCTCCCTTAAGGGAAATCTGCTAAAAATGGATTCTGATATACTTAATATTTTTTGGAAGGTGTCTTAAACCAGACCAATAAAATTGCTATCGTGTTTATAATAATAATATTTTTTAACGGAAAAGAATACGTTTTATTTTAATAACATCAGCGGGGTAAACCTGCTGGTTACATTCAACTTGATCTTCAGTTTTACATAAAACGTTTAATTATCGAGTTTGGTAATGATCAAACAAAAATTGCTACCACTAGCAACTATATATATATATATATATATATATATATATATATATATATATATATATCCCGGGGGTGGGGGGGGGGGGTTAGGAAGGGAGAAATTTGAAAATTCGATATATTTCCGTTGCCATACGTCGGATCGAAAAAATATACATAGAACCAATCTTATTGCAAAGTAAATGTACTATAAATATTGTTACATACATTTATTCCATATCTTGAATATTAACCGAGTTATATGCATTTTTTCAGTTTTCAGTCTTCAGCAAACCTCCACTTCTACTCATGTTACATAAACAATACTCGGTTATGTAATAAACCACATCATTCAAAGCTTAAATACCAAATATTGTTTTAAAAAGACATTTATTATACGAGATACATGCAAATATGTTCTGGTGACCCCCCCCTCCATCTTATGTTTTTGGACTACTTAAATTTGATTGATTGAGATAAAAATTATTCTGATTCATCATAAATTACAGTACTAGATATAGTAAATAGTTTTCAATCAAATTAATACGTTATATTCAGATATATTACAGTAATTGGAGGTTTCTTATTATCGTTTGTATTTATTCACTTAATATTCACACTGGTGTTGTGTTACCGGTATGTAGATTTATCTATTGTTATTAAACTTCACGCGGGAAATCTGCTTAGTTTACGCAACCCCTGCGTGTCAGGCTTTTTTTTTGTTTTTCAATTTGATCGTAGAGGGGCTTTAAAAGAAACAATATATCGTAGGAGCGTAGAATAGTCGGAGTGACTGGTTCTGGGGGTTGACTGCCGGCAGTATTAGTCCAGCGTTGGAGGGGACAGGCTCCCGCGTTACGTAGATGGGCCTGGAGGTATAGTAGGGTGGCCTTGGCTTCCCCTGCTTGAGCCTCGAGTGTAGAGGTCCTTTAAAGGAGGGGGCAACCAGTGAGGGGAATGACCTAGCGACCGGCATCAACCTCCCAAAACACGCTCCACCCTCACTCCATTCTTCCTACTATATTATTCTATTTCCTTTAAATATCTCCAGTCATTTTGTTATTTAAACCTTTTAACTCCTGAGTTAAAAATTTGCCGGCACAACTGATGAATTATGATATTTCAGAAAATGTTTATTTTATTTACCAGTGATACATTATTTAAGTAGTGTGTTTACTCTTCTTAATTAAAATTCCAATGGTCCAAGAAGAATAACAAATCACCAATTAAACTCACTGAAATAAAATTAATAATGAAAATTCGCCTGGAACTATCAAATTAGGGAAAACTTCGATTCATCGTTAGTTTGTAATATGAAGAATTTATTCTAAATGTAATATATTAATTCATTTTTTTTGCTACAAGTGGAACAATGTATGTGTGGTTTCTCTCACACAAGTGGGATTTTGGTGTAAGGACCTCCATGTAAAAGCAGGACTAGGTATTATCCTTTAGCCGGTGTATCCACTAAGAAGCAGGGTAATAATCGAAGGAAAAATAAAACCTCATATTAATGGTGCTATGGATTGTTAATCAATTATCCTGAATGCACGACAAATAGAACTTTTTATATGTTATATCCTACAGAAGCGAATGAAGATTAAAGAAGATAAAGTCCGTCACGCGGTGGCTGCGTAAACTAAGCAGATTTTCCGCGTGAAGTTTAATGACAATAGACAAATCTACATACTCGTAACACAACACAACCGTGAATATTAAGTGAATAAATAAAAACGCTAATAAGAAATCTTTCATTCAATTTTAATAATGTTCCGACGGGAAGCGTTTGAAATGAAAACAAACACGTCTGTCAACCTCTCACCAGAATGAAAAACAATTAGTCAAATCTATCAGAATATAATATATTAATTTTATAAAAAACTACTTACTATATCTAGTACTGTAAAATATAATGAATCAGAATAAGTTTTATCTCAATCAATCAAATTTTGGTAGTCCAAGAACTAAAGACAGAGGGAGGACCCCCAGAACATATTTGCATGTATCTCGTGAAAACAATATTTGGTATTTAAGCTACAAATAAAGTGGATTATTAAAAAAAAAGAGTATTGTTTATGTAACATGAGTAGAAGTGTGAGATTGCTGAAGGCTGAAAACTGACAAATGCGAATATCTCGGTTAATATTGTAGATAGAGAATAAATGTATATAACAATATTTATAGTACATGTAATTTGCAATAAGATTGATTCTATACTTTTTTTTCGATCCGACGTATAGTAACGGAGATATTTAAATTAATTAAAATTCTCCCCGTCTAACCCCCCCCCCTCTCTCTGGCCGATTTTAGGCGTTAACGAACATGATCTTTCTTTTTACATAAAACGACGAAATATCAAGTTGATACCACTAATTTACATACCGAGTTTCCTTTACCCGGTTGAGTTTTTTGTGTCAAATAAAATTGTTGACTCCCGCTATAGTTTTTAGCATACGAGTATAACTCATTTATACTTATGTATACGACAAAAGTGTACATAACAAAAGTTACTCTAAATAACAAACGAAACAATTTTTGTTATGTGCATATTTACCGAAAAATCAATGCGAAACGAAATATCACTATTTTTAATTTCAGGCCTTTCTTATAACCCCTACTCCTGTTTGAACCTAAAAACTTTAATATAGCTTATAATCTTGGAATAATTAATTATAATTCACGTACCGAGTAACAATTTTATTTGGCACAAGAAACTCAACCGGGTAAAGGAAACTCGGTATGTGAATTAGTGGTAACTCCTACATGATAATAAGCTGTACCAACATTTCAAGGGGTGAGCAGGAGTGGGGGTTGTATGGGTGGCCTGAAATTAAAAATAGCAGTATCTCGGTTCCTATTGGTTTTTCGGCAGATACGCTCATGACAAAAATTGTTTATTCTGTTATTTAAAGTAACTTTTGTCATATACACTTTTGCCGTATAACAAGTTATACACGAGATATACACCAAAAACTAAAGCGGGAGCCAACTATTCATTGGGCTCTAACCGACCTTAACAAAACTCGGTACGTGAATTAGCATAAATTCTTCCGTGATTATAAGCACTATTAATTTTTTTCAGGTTGAAACGGGACTGGGGGTTATAAGGTTTGGAAGACAGAATACTTTCTACGATTATGAACAATATGGTCCATAACGTTATTAAAAAGATTGCAATCACAAGAGACGAAAATATAAAAACATTCAGGACAGTGAAGCCTTAAATAACAAATAGTTTTATTATTAACAAATGCACATTAACGACGGGTATAAACCCTAAACACTGGGACGGGGAAATGTCAAAATACTGTGCAAAGTAAAGGCTTACCAAAAAAATACTATCATCATTCAGCCTCAAATCAATTCCCGGGCGAAGCCGGGTATCTGAGATAGTATATATATATATATATATATATATATATATATATATATATAGATATGTATATATATATATTGTAACGGTCGAGCCTTAGAGGTACTCCGCTGTCTCTCTATATCTATGATATGAGATCAGAGTGGTATTTTTTTGGCAAGGCTTTACTTTGCACAATATTTTGACATTTACCCGTCCCAGTGTTTAGGGTTAATACTGTTGGCATTTGTTAATAATAAAATTAATTTTTTATGTAAGTCTTCACTGTCCTCCAATTTGTCACATTTCCCGACTCCTGTGCATTATGCATAGATTTCAGTTATAAAGGATAAAATATTAACATAGATTTGAATTATTTTTCCAGGTGATGTACCTCATAGTTCAAACTGGAATGAATTGTTGAGCATATCAATATTTCTACGCAATTACTTGCTCCACACATTGTTCCTGGAGATATGTATAAAACAGAAGTTAATCTAAATAGCAAAGCAAACAACTTTTATGATGGGCAAATTTGTCGGAAAACAAATAGACAATGAAATATCGCGAATTTTTATTTCAGTCCTCCCTTATAACCCTAATAATTTTAATATAGCTTATAATCATGGAAGAATTTATGCTAATTGACATAAGTCTAAGTTGGGTTAGTAGTAATATACATACCAAGTTTCATAAAATTCGGTTCTGCCGTTTATGCGTGAAAAGGTAACAAACAAGCAAACAAACAAACATACACAAAAGAAACAAAATGCAGTTATGGTGTCTATGACATGCGAAACGAAAAGTAATCGTGAAATTCCGCGAAAAAGAGAGGAGAGAGAGAGAGAGAGAGAGAGAGAGAGAGAGAGAGAGAGAGAGAGAGAGAGAGAGAGAGGGAGAGGGAGAGGGAGAGAGGGAGAGAGAGAGAGGGGGGGGGGAGGGGAGAGAGGGAGAGAGAGGGAGAGGGAGAGAGAGAGAGGGGGGGAGAGGGGGAGAGGGAGAGAGAGAGAGAGGGGGAGAGAGAGGGGAGAGAGAGAGAGAGAGAGAGGGGGGGGGGAGAGAGAGAGAGAGAGATAGATAGAGAGAGAGATAGATAGAGAGAGAGAGAGAGAGAGAGAGAGAGAGAGAGAGAGAGAGAGAGAGAGAGAGAGAGGGAGGGAGGGAGGGAGGGAGAGAGGGAGGGAGGGAGGGAGGGAGGGAGGGAGGGAGAGAGAGAGGGAGAGAGAGAGAGAGAGAGAGAGAGAGAGAGAGAGAGAGAGAGAGAGAGAGAGAGAGAGAGAGAGAGAGAGAGAGAGAGAGAGAGAGAGAGAGAGAGAGAGAGAGAGAGAGAGAGAGAGAGCGATTTTGAACGGACCTGTTTTTCGTCGTCTACTAGGATCGATGTGTTCTATGGGTTCGATGTTGAGAGTGGAGTGTATGTGTACGATTTTTTTGCCTCTTTAGGGAGGTGTGTCTTACTATCTTGCGAATGATCCCGTTCTGAAAAGATTGTATTTTTGGAAGGCTGGATTTATGGAGATAATTGAATAGTGCGGAGACATAGAGAAGGGCTGGTTGTATGACTCCCCTCAGGATTAGTAGTTTGAGATTCTGACTGAGGTTGGGCGAGAGCAGTAAGTGGTTCAGTGTTCGGTACTTGTTTCGCAAGACTCGTTTCTTTCGGGTTATGTGTGTGGAGAAAGTCAAGTGTCTGTCGAGTCTAATTCCTAGGTAACATATAGAACCTGATGTTTTGATCCAGGTGTTGTTAAGTGTAAAAATCTTGGGTAGTCTTTTCCTGCCAGAGTGGTACTAGAACATTAAAGCGTCTGTATTAGTGGGGTCAACTTGGATGTTTAGTTGTTGTAATCTGTCCGCGATGTCCTGGCAAGTTTTAAGGCGCGTTGGGGGTTGAGGGACCTGCTCATGATAGCTACATCGTCTGCGTAGGCTAGAACCGTGGTCCCGTCGACCGACCACATCTGCTGTATAGATGGAGAAGAGGTTGGGTGATAGTATGGAGCCCTGTGGGACTCCGGTAGGTAGAGAGTGCGTGTTTTACTTGGAGGGTGCGGTTTTGTAGGAAAGTGGAGGATAGGTTATAGAGCTGCTCAGGGCAGCCCTTGGAGTGTAGGATAGTTAGCAGAGTGTGGTGGTAGATATAGAGAGACAGCGGAGTACCTCTAAGGCTCGACCGTTACATATGCCCCCTAGAGAGAAAAAAAATTATATTTTATATTATTTTTTTTTTTAATTTTTAGTTTATTTTCATTTTATTTTTATTTTATTTTTTTTATTTATTTATTTTTACTAAGTATTTTTTTTTATTTATTTATAACAATGGAATATATTATATAATTTTATTTATTTTTTTATATTACTAATTATTTTATTTATTTTTTTTTGACAATAAATATATTATATATTTTTATTTATTTTAATATTACTATTTTTTTTTATTTATAACAATAAATATATTATATATTTTTATTTATTTTAATATTACTAATTTTTTTTTATAACAATAAATGTATTATATATATTTTTATGATTATTTACATTATTATTTTTTTTTTTTTTTTTTTTAATGACAATAAATATATTATATATTTTTTTTTTATTTTAATATTACTAATTTTTTTTTATTTATTAAATTTTCCAGTTGATTGCGAATATGTTTATTTTCAACATCACATTGCGGATAATATTCTACGATTCTACCCATATCTAAAAATTGTATATTAAGTTTATCCTCTCCAATATCCATTGTTCCGATTTTCTTTATTTTTTCTCTTTTAACTTCGTTGTAATTAAATTCCAATATTTTATTATTCAAATGTATTCTAATTTGGTGTGTTTCTAAGTTTATTAGTGTTTTAACCTTTTCCATAGTATCAATACCAAAAATAACAGTGTACACGAGATCAGGTATTACCCAATAATTTAAATTTATTGTTTAAGTACAAAAGGTAGTGCTCATTAATATTTGTTTTTTTATCTGTTTCGATCTCTTCCCAAAAGCCCCTTTTACTTTTGCCGATAAACCGAATTCGCTTAAAATTGGGAGATCATTTTTATGTTGCTGATAAAAATTTTCATTTATGGCTGTTTGTTTTGTTCCCGAGTCCCATAGAACATCAATCACTTTGTTTCCATATGTTAGACGTGTAATCGGACTTACGACTGTTGAAATTTCTATATTTTCAGGTAAAAGTTCCTCTAATAAATAGTCGCATGGATTTTCAAATAATGAAGATTTATCTTTTATAATACTACTAATAGTCGGAATAAATTTTACAAAACCTGAATTTAATAACTTCATTGTCCCACATTTGTCCTCAGGCTCTAAAGAATTCAAATGGGGACTTATGGGTTTACCGGAAATTCTTTCTCAGTAGGATTTGATTTAGGCGGATTTAAAGTATGTTTTGATGATTCCAAATTCTGATCTCTTATTACCGCGTTTATTCCTGTTTGTTTCTTCTCGCTTGTTCCTGGGCTATTTCGGAAGTCTTGACCGTTATAATTTCTATTTTCAAATCTCCCATTACCTCTTCCTAAATTTTTGTTGAGTGGTTTGTAATTTGAATTCCCACTACTAGTATAAAATTGTCGGGAAACAAAATCCGGGTTTCTTGGATGAAAGCTATTACTAGGGGGGGGGGGGGGGGGGAATTACTATTGAACCTTTTATAACCTGGTGGACTACTCCATGAATTTCGATCCCTTTTCTCTATCGAAAATTCTCTTTGTCTATTTCTTACTCTATTTGGGTTGTTTCCCTCATTCTCACGATTTTCTTCTCCATCCGTTCCCCTCCTGATATCCTGAGCTGGTAATTTTTGTAAAAGGTCAAGAAATTTCTCTTTATTACTGATTTGGCCGACCCCCAAGATACATTGTATTTGCCATGGGAAGTGTTTTATTATGCATTTTATTTGATAAGACTCAGAAAAAGGTGGATTAAGATATTTACAGACTTTAAATAATTTCCTGGCATAATCATCCATAGTTAAATTTTCTCCTGGGCGATATTTCCCATTGGTAATTTGATTTCTACATTCATCCTGCCTATCTTCTCCCCAATTATTATTTAAAAATCTTTCTTTAAAATGAATGAAATTTCTAATAAATTCCTTTTCAATCAGCCACCAAGTTCTGGGAACTCCCCTCATGCACTCTGAAATAATTAACTCTTGTTTTCCCCATGTATCTACTCCATAAATGTTAAAATAATTTTCTAATTCAGACAGAAAGTCAGTAGGGCTCTCCTGTCGACTATCACTAAATTCAGGAAATCTCGCTTCAGGATTGACTCTAATTTCTTTACAGTTGGGCAAATGACCTATCTGAAATTTTTTTAATTCTTGCCGGATATTTTCCATTTCATCAGCTATACCTCCTATTTTGAAATCTGTCTCTAATAAATTCTCTATTTGTATTAACGATCTATCTTCAATTATTTGTTTATTTTCGTGAGTTATTTTCTGAATATTTAGATTTATTTGATCATTTATCTTCCCTTGAATAATCTTTTCATGCTCAATTTCCCCTTTTAATTCATTCCGAATTAAGTTTTTCTGTTTATGGCATTCTTGTCGGGTTTCTATTATTTTGGCATCCATTTCATCCATTAATTCCGTTTTTAGTAGTCCTATAGTCTGAACGGTTTCTTTTTTTAAATTTTCTGTTTCACCTGCTAACCTATTCTCTAAAGATTTTAAGTTTATTTCATTTTCGTTTTTAAGATTATTTATCTCATTCAGAAATTCTTTTCTCACGTTTGATACATCTACTCGAGTTTGTTCGATATCTATTTTCAATGATTCAATACTATTTCTAACTTCTTGTTTAAACTCATCTAGTTTGTTATTATTTTCTTCTAGTTTAGCTTCCAATTTAGTATTTCCTGCTTTTATTAAGTTCATTATAGCTTCCAGCATGTTTTGATCTTTTTCGATAGGCCTACTTACTTCTTTTTGTCCTTTTAAATCGTTTAAATTATCTGTTATCATGGTAGAAGTACCTCGCGGTTATTTTCTATCTCAGTAGATAAAGGTATTCCCGAATCCTCTAATTGAATTATATGTCTAGCCTGATCTTTATATATGATACTAGCTCAGATACCCGGCTTCACCCGGGGATTGATTTGAGGGTGAATGGTGATGGTATTTTTTTGGCAAGGCTTTACTTTGCACAATATTTTGACATTTACCCATCCCAGTGTTTAGGGTTAATTCCCGTTGTTGGCATTTGTTAATAATAAAATTAATTTCTTATGTAAGTCTTCACTGTCCTCCAAATTGTCATATTTGCATTATACTGTCTCGAAAAAAGTGTATATAACAAAAGTTACTCTAAATAACAAAATAAACAACTTTTGTTATGTTCATATTTGCCGATAAACCAATAGAAAACGAAATACCGCTATTTTAAATTCAGGCCTCCCTTACAACCCCCATTCCGGCCCGTCCCTAGAAATGTTGGTATGGCTTATTATAATGAGTCTTTTGTGTCAAATTAAACTGTTCACTTCCGCTATAGGTTTTAGCGTATATCTCATTTATAAATCAATATACGAAAAAAATTTACATAACAAAAGTTACTCTAAATAACAAAATAAACAACTTTTGTTATGTGTATTTTAGCAGTAAAACCAATAGAAAACGAAATACCGCTATTTTTAAATTCAGGCCTCCCTTACAACCCCCACTCCTGCCCTTCCCTAGAAATGTTGGTACGACTTATTATAATGAAAGCGTTAATGCTAATATACATACCGAGTTTTATTTAGTTTGGTTGAGTCTTTTGTGTCAAATTAAACAGTTCACTTCCGCTATAGGTTTTAGCGTATATCTCGTTTATAAATCGGTATACGAAAAAAATTAATATAACAAAAGTTACTCTAAATAACAAAATAAACAACTTTTGTTATGTGTATTTTAGCAGAAAACCCAATAGAAAACGAAATACCGCTAATTTTAATTTCAGGCTTCCCTTATAACCCCCACTCCTGTTCATCTCAGAGAATTTTAATATAGCCTAAAGTCTAAGTTGGGTAAGTAGTAATATACATACCAAGTTTCAAAAAATTCGGTTCAGCCGTTTATGCGTGAAAAGGTAACAAACAAACAAACAAACATACACGAAAGAAACAAAATGTAGTTATGGTGTCTATGACATGTGAAAAGAAAAGTTATCGTGAAATTTCGCGAAAAAAATCAATGTGCAGACAGAGGTTACAATTTTATATATATATATATATATATATATAATATATATTTATATATATATATATATATATATACTAGCTCAGATACCCGGCTTCGCCCGGGAATTCATTTGAGGCTGAATGGTGATGGTATTTTTTAGCAGGCTTTACATTGCACAATATTTTAACATTTACCCGTCCCAGAGTTTAGGATTGATACCCGTCGTTGCCGGTGATTTGCTAATAATAGAATTATTTGTTCGATAACACAGGCCAACAAAAAAACCTTTTTGAAAACTTTTTTAATTTTAATAGCTGATCTTGATAGATTTTTATGTGCTGAATCCAAATCTGCTCGTAGTTTTATGTATCACCCTTAGTTTCCAAGCAAAATGTATTTTATTATATAGTCTAATACCCATTTACAGTATATAGGGAAATCAAATGAAAACACTGTAGAATCGTAAAAAATGGTTTGTATTTTACAGTTAAAATACTTGGAATAGTAATTTTATGTGATGATACAAGGTTCACTTGTCAACTGAATTGCTTTTATATTTTTTCTTTCCCTTTTTTTCCTTGAAGCTTTCTTGTGTAGCTTTTCCTGCGATGAATACCTTGCTGAACTTCCCGGTGAAGTGACCAACAGTAATCCCCCATCATGTTGGTATTCCAGCGGCCCCTGGTAACGTTTTTTCCATCACTTTAACGTCCTGGTGAAAACGCTCACCTTGCTCCTCACTAACATCTCCTAAATTTTTTCCGGGAAGTAATCGAGGTGGCTGCTCAATGAAAGTGAACTTTCAGGCTCATCAAACATCCTAACTGTTCAAATTTTTTTTTAACATGTTTAGCAACAATAGCCTTATATACTGGGTCTTTTTTTATTTCCCAAAAACTTGGGTGACAACTTGCTTGAATGAAACCCATGCTTCTTTTTCATTTGAGGTCATTGTGGATTCAAAGTTAACGTCAAACATCATTTTTTCTAATATCAGGCCCGGTAAAGACGCCTTCTTTCAGGTTAGCTTCTGAAAGGTGTGGAAACTGCTGACAGAGATATTCGAAACAAAGCCCCTCTTTAGGCAAAGCCTTTACAAACTGTGTCATGAGACCGAACTTAATATGTAGTGGTGGGAGGAGCACGTTTTTTGGATCTACAAGGTTTTGCGTAAAATGTTCTTCTCGCCAGGCTTTTAAAGACTCCCTAGCAGGCCAGTTCCTTTCTGCACCAATGTTGATTCCGACTCTACTGTCCCATTCACACAAGAAACATGGAAATTTGGTAAAACCCCCTTGCTGACCAAGGAGCATGCACGTAACTTTCAAATCACCACATATCATCCAACCGTGTGCAGAATAACCTATTTTATTTAACACTATTTCTAGATTTTCGTAACTCTCTTTCATATGTACAGAATGACCGACAGGTACAGAGGCATACATGTTACCGTTGTGTAGTAAAACCTGCCTTCAAAAACTATTTTTGGATGAATCAATAAACAACCTCCAATCTTCTGTTTTGTATTCAATTCCAAACTCATTCATTAAACCATGAATGTCTGAGCAGTACACCAAATCACCCTCTTGTTCAAAATACTTCGAAAATTGTTGTTCTCTCTTCCTATACACATGAAAGCTGGTTCCAGCCGCCCAGCAAGTTCTTTTCTGTTTAGCCCTAGAGCCAAGCAGTTCAGCTTTTTCTTTTGTTTAAGCCCAGATCCCTAACTAAGTCCATTAAGCTCGACCTTGAGTGAACAATTTAGGCTCTACATTTTCTGTAACACATTGGAAATTCCCTTCATCGTGTTCATCTAACTCCGACTGTACATCAGAAAATACTTCTGTTTCAATAGAATTTAAGTCCTCTGGTGGTTCCGGGATTGGCAAATCTACACCGTGCCCTACTGGTCGGATGGTGGACGGAAGGTTAGGGTAGCTTTATTACCTTCTTGTTCTTAGGGAGTTATGACCAGTAATATCTACACTGCAAAAGTAACAGTCATCGGAATGATTTTTTTGGTTCCCTCCATATCATGGGAACAGCAAATTTAAAGTGTTTTTTCTCTTTTTTTGACTCTTTCCTGAGGTCTTCAACACATACATAACATACCTTATGCGGTGCCCAAGGTTTATCCTGGTCTCCAAGTTTGGTTCCAAAGAATGCTAGATAAACCTTTTTCACAAAGTCCTGTAATGTTTCTTTGGTGCTTTTTAATAACAAACTCACCACAAATATAACAAAAAACTGTCAGCAAGTTTTTTACAGCCGCGATGAGACATTGCACTGAGCACATGTACAGGAAACGTAAAAGTGAGGTTATGTTGAAAATAAACAAAACATCAGCTGTTTAGCATGTGTTTCAGCAGTGCTGCCAACATCATCTTTGTTCATTAGACCTATTTTTTCATGTTATCTTAACTATGAAAAAGCTGTTAAATTCTAAAAATGTTTCTTTATTTCATGAATTTAACTATAAAATGTGAATAAATGGTGGGTGATACAACAATTTAAGCATCATATTTGGATTCAGCCACCTAAACAACATAAGAATAAGGTATTTTCATTAAAAAAGTTTTTTCATCGTTGGCCTGTGTAATTCTTCACAGTCTTCGATATTTTTATATTTCCCGTCTCTTATACATGTAAATATGGTGAATTTTTATTTCAGGCCTCCCTTATAACCCCCCTCCCGTTCGAACCTAAAAATTTTAATATAACTTATAATCATGGAAGAATTAATGCTAATTGACATACCGAGTTTTGTTAAGTTCAGTTCAGCCGTTAGTGCCCGCTAAAGTTTTAACGTATAACTCATTTATACTTAGGTATACGACAAAAGTGTATATAACAAAAGTTACTCCAAAAACAAAATAAACAACTTTTGTTATGTTTATATTTGCGGAAAAACCAATAGGAAACGAAATATCGCTATTTTTAATTTCAGGCTTCCCTTATAACCCCCACTCCTGCCCGTCCATAGAAATGTTGGTATGGCTTATTATAATGAAGGCCTCACTGCTAATACACATACCGAGTTTTATTTAGTTCGGTTGAGTCTTTTTTGGCAAATAATATTGTTGACTCCCGCTATAATTTTTAGCGTGCAACGCATTTAAAACTTTTGGTATACGACAAAAAGTGTATATAAACAAAAGTTACTCTAAATAACAAAATAAACAACTTTTGTTATGTGTATATGTGCCGAAAAAACCAATATAAAACGAAATATCGCTATTTTTTAATTTCGGGGCTTCCCTTATAACCCCCCACTCCTGTTCGTCTCAGAGAAAATTAAATATAGCCTAAAGTCTAAGTTGGGTTAGTAGTAATATACAATACCAAGTTTTCATAAAATTCGGTTCAGCCGTTTATGCGTGAAAAGGTAACAAACAAACAAACAAATAAAAACAAACAAACATACACGAAAGAAACAAAAATGCAGATATGGTGTCTATGACATGTAAAAAATAAACGAAAAGTTATAGTGAAATTTCGCGAAAAAAATCAATGTACAGACAGAGGTTACAATTTTATATATATACTAGCTCAGATACCCGGCTTCGCCCGGGAATTCATTTGAGGCTGAATGGTGATGGTATTTTTTAGCAGGCTTTACATTGCACAATATTTTGACATTTACCGTCCCAGTGTTCAGGATTGATACCCGTCGTTGCCGTGGATTTGCTAATAATAGAATTATTTGTTTCGATAAGGCTTCACAGTCTTCAATATTTTTTATATTTCCCGTCTCTTATACATGTAAATATATTGAATTTTTATTTCAGGCCTCCACTTATAACCCCCCCTCCCGTTCGAACCTAAAAATGATAATATAACTTATAATCATGGAAGAATTAATGCAAATTGACATACCGAGTTTTGTTAAGTTTGGTTCAGCCGTTAGTGCCCAATAAAATTGTTTTGCTCCCGCCTAAAGTTTTTTAACGTATAATTCATTTTTACTTAGGTTTACGACAAAAGTGTATATAACAAAAGTTACTCCAAATAACAAAAATAAAACAACTTTTGTTATGCTTATATTTGCGGAAAAACCAATAGGAAACGAAATATCGCTATTTTTAATTTCAGGCTTCCCTTATAACCCCCACTCCTGCCCCGTCCATAGAAATGTTGGTATGGCTTATTATAATGAAGGCCTCAATGTTAATACCACATACCGAGTTTTATTTAGTTCGGTGAGGTCTTTTTTGGCAAAAATAATATTGTTCACTTCCGCTATAAATTTTTTTTAGTGTATAAACACATTTAAACTTTCGGTATACGACAAAAGTGTATATAACAAAAGTTACTCTAAATAACAAAATAAACAACTTTTGTTATGTGCATAATTTGCCGAAAAACCAAACCAATAGAAAAAAAAAACGAAATATCGCTATTTTTAATTTTCAGCTCTTCCTTATAACCCCCACTCCTGTTTGTCTCAGAGAATATTAACATAGCCTAAAGTCTAAGTTGGGTTAGTAGTAATATACATACTAAGTTTCATAAAAATTCGGTTCAGCCGTTTATGCGTGAAAAGGTAACAAACAAACAAACAAACAAATAAACAAACAAACAAATAAACAAACAAACAAAACAAACAGACACCAAAGAAACAAAATGCAGTTATGGTGTCTATGACATGTGAAACGAAAAAGTTTATCGTGAAATTTCGCGAAAAAAATCAATGTACAGACAGAGGTTACAATTTTATATATATAAGATATATATATATATATATATATATATATATATATAATATATATATATATATATATATATATACCCGGCTTCGCCCGGAATTCATTTGAGGCTGAATGGTGATGGCATTTTTTTGGCAAGGCATTACTTTGAGCAATATTTTGACATTTACCCGTCCCAGTGTTATGGGTTTATACCCGTCGTTGCATTGGATTTTTTTAATAATAAAATTAAGTAAGACTTCACTGCCCTCCATATTGTCATATTTCCCGTCTCCTGTGCATTATGCATAGCTTTGAATTATTAAGGTCAAAATATTAACATAGATTTGAATTCATTTTTCCATGTGAGGTACCTGGTAGTTCATATTGGAAAGAATTGATGAGCATATCAATATTATACGCAAATTATTTGCTTCATACATTGTTCCCGAAAAAACAAATAGAATACGAACTATCGCGAATTTCTACTTCAGACCTCCCTTATAACCCCCTCTTCCGTTTGAACCTAAAACTTTTAATATAGCTTATTATTATGGAAGAATTAATGCTAATTGACATACCGAGTTTTGTTAAGTTCGGTTCAACAGTTAGTGCCCAATAAAATAGTTTACCCCCGTTTTAGTTTCTAGCAGTATATCTCGTTTATACTTTGTTATAAAAGAAAAGTGTATATAACAAAAGTTACTCTAAATAACAAAATAAACAACTTTTGATATGTTCATACTTGCCAAGAAACCAATACGAAACGAAATATCGCTATTTTTAATTTCTTGCATCCGTCATAACCCCCACTCCTGCCCGTCCCTAGAAATGTTGGTATGGCTTATGAAAATCAAGGCGTCAACACTAATAAACATACCGAGTTTTATTTAGTTCGGTTGAGTCTTTAGAGCCCAATAAAATTAATGACTCCCGCTATAATTTTTAGCGTATAACGCATTTAAACATCGCTATACGACGAAAGTGTATATAACAAAAGTTACTCTAAATAACAAAATAAACAACTTTTGTTATGTGCATATTTGCGAAAAACCAATAGAAAACGAAATATCGCTATTTTTAATTTCAGGCTTCCCTTATAACCCCCACTCCTGTTCGTCTCAGAGAAAATTAATATAGCCTAAAGTCTAAGTTGGGTTAGTAGTAATATACATACCAAGTTTCATAAAATTCGGTTCAGCCGTTTATGCGTGAAAAGGTAACAAACAAACAAACAAACATACACGAAAGAAACAAAATGCAGATATGGTGTCTATGACATGTGAAACGAAAAGTTATCATTTCGTGAAAAAAATCAATGTACAGAGAGAGGTTACAATTTTATATATATATAGATATAGATTATTGGTCTGTGTTCCCTCTAACGGTTCACTTTCAATAGATATATTTTCAAGATCCAAATTATAACTTTCCTGTTCTACATCACTAATCCTATCTTCAAAACTTTTGCTATTAGTATTAATATTCATATTTATAATCTATGTTAATTAAAAATTTCTTTCTTTTTTTAAATGAATAACCAAAATAAATATTTTAAATGTTTAAATTTAAAAAAAAAAAATGTTTAAGCCGTGCCCTTTCACGTTGGGGCCATTTTATATAATGAAAGGTTAATTATAATTATTATTATTTAAATTTAATCTATTTACCGGCTACTTCCCAGGGTCATATATTGCACGGCTAATTTATCTATTTAATCAGAGATATAGCACAATTAGGCTAGATAATTAAAGAAACACTTACTCTGTTTGCATCTTGGGAGTCGACTGACGATTCCTGCCCTGCTAAATTGACCTTTGGATTCACAAGGCTCCGCTGTCAGTCCCTTGACAGGTGCTGCTACCTCTTTTAAAGCCCAGTACTAATCACTCTGATCTCATATCATAGATATAGAGAGACAGCGGAGTACCTCTAAGGCTCGACCGTTACAATATATATATATATATATATATATATATATATATATATATATATATATACTATCTCAGATACCCGGCTTCGCCCGGGAATTGATTTGAGGCTGAATGGTGATGGTATTTTTTTGGCAAGGCTTTACTTTGCACAATATTTTGACATTTACCCGTCCCAGTGTTTAGGGTTAATACTGTTGGCATTTGTTAATAATAAAATTAATTTTTTATGTAAGTCTTCACTGTCCTCCAATTTGTCACATTTCCCGACTCCTGTGCATTATGCATAGATTTCAGTTATAAAGGATAAAATATTAACATAGATTTGAATTATTTTTCCAGGTGATGTACCTCATAGTTCAAAATGGAATGAATTGTTGAGCATATCAATATTTCTACGCAATTACTTGCTCCACACATTGTTCCTGGAGAAATGTATAAAACAGAAGTTAATCTAAATAGCAAAGCAAACAACTTTTGTGATGGGCAAATTTGTCGGAAAACAAATAGACAATGAAATATCGCGAATTTTTATTTCAGTCCTCCCTTATAACCCGAGAGAGAGAGAGAGAGAGAGAGAGAGAGAGAGAGAGAGAGAGAGAGGGAGAGGGAGAGGGAGAGGGCGCGAGGGAGAGAGAGAGAGGGGGGGGGAGAGGGAGAGAGAGGGAGAGGGAGAGAGAGAGGGGGAGAGGGGAGAGAGGGAGAGGGAGAGAGAGAGAGGCGGGGAGAGGGAGAGAGAGCGAGAGAGAAAGAGAGAGAGGGGGGGGGAGGGAGAGAGAGGGGGGGGGGAGGGGGGGTGGGGGAAGGGAGGGGGGAGGGAGAGAGGGGGGAGAGAGAGAGAGAGAGAGAGAGAGAGAGAGAGATAGAGAGAGGGAGAGACCGGGGAAGGAGAGGGGAGGGAGGGAGGGAGGGAGGGAGGGAGGGAGGGAGGGAGAGAGAGGGAGGGAGGGAGGGAGGGAGGGAGGGAGAGAGAGAGAGAGAGAGGGAGGGAGGGAGTGAGGGAGGGAGGGAGGGAGAGAGAGAGAGAGAGAGAGAGAGGGAGAGAGAGAGAGAGAGAGAGAGAGAGAGAGAGAGAGAGAGAGAGAGAGAGAGAGAGAGAGAGAGAGAGAGAGAGAGAGAGAGAGAGAGAGAGAGAGAGAGAGAGAGAGAGAGACAGACAGAGACAGAGACAGAGACAGAGACAGAGACAGAGACAGAGACAGAGACAGAGACAGAGACAGAGACAGAGACAGAGACAGAGACAGAGACAGAGAGAGAGAGAGCGATTTTGAACGGACCTGTTTTTCGTCGTCTACTAGGATCGATGTGTTCTATGGGTTCGATGTTGAGAGTGGAGTGTATGTGTACGATTTTTTTGCCTCTTTAGGGAGGTGTGTCTTACTATCTTGCGAATAATCCCGTTCTGAAAAGATTGTATTTTTGGAAGGCTGGATTTATGGAGATAATTGAATAGTGCGGAGACATAGAGAAGGGCTGGTTGTATGACTCCCCTCAGGATTAGTAGTTTGAGATTCTGACTGAGGTTGGGCGAGAGCAGTAAGTGGTTCAGTGTTCGGTACTTGTTTCGCAAGACTCGTTTCTTTCGGGTTATGTGTGTGGAGAAAGTCAAGTGTCTGTCGAGTCTAATTCCTAGGTAACATATAGAACCTGATGTTTTGATCCAGGTGTTGTTAAGTGTAAAAATCTTGGGTAGTCTTTTCCTGCCAGAGTGGTACTAGAAGATTAAAGCGTCTGTATTAGTGGGGTCAACTTGGATGTTTAGTTGTTGTAATCTGTCCGCGATGTCCTGGCAAGTTTTAAGGCGCGTTGGGGGTTGAGGGACCTGCTCATGATAGCTACATCGTCTGCGTAGGCTAGAACCGTGGTCCCGTCGACCGACCACATCTGCTGTATAGATGGAGAAGAGGTTGGGTGATAGTATGGAGCCCTGTGGGACTCCGGTAGGTAGAGAGTGCGTGTTTTACTTGGAGGGTGCGGTTTTGTAGGAAAGTGGAGGATAGGTTATAGAGCTGCTCAGGGCAGCCCTTGGAGTGTAGGATAGTTAGCAGAGTGTGGTGGTCGACAGAGTCAAACACCTTCGTGCAGTCGAAGGAGATCATGGCAGTCGACTCGTTTCTATGAAGGTTTTGGGCTGTTAGTGTTTTTAATCTTGCCAGGGGGCGTAGGGTGCATAGCGGGTGCGGAAACCTGACTGCTCATGGGGTATGATAGATTTCTTCTAGCAGAAATCTACAAGATATTGGTGCACTACGCGTTCTAGTATCATGGAGATGTGTGAGAGAAGCCTTATTTATCGGCCGATAGTGGTCTGGGGGGGAGCCGGTTTTGTGTGGTTTGAGTAGGGGGACCATTAGCGTGCTTCCACTGGGTGGGGAAGTGGCGGAGACGAAGTCAGGAGTTGAAGAGATGATTGAGTATGACTGGCGCAGGAGTACATACTGTACTTCGTCCAGACCAGGGAATTTACCTCCCTTGGTGCGTCTCAGTATGGCATTAAGCTGCTTGGGAGAAGAATACGTGAAATTTCTTTCATGCTCCATCCTAGGTGTCTCCCCGCCTTCACGGGTCCTGGCCCGAGAGTCTGCCGACATATGAGCCGCCAGAATCACGGCCTGGTTCTCGGGTTTCATCAGCCCGTGGTCAGACTGGACAAGAACAGAACCTCTTTCAGAGATTTTGGTCTTCACCAGCTTCCACAGTTTGCGATGGTCACCGTGTGTTAGGCGGAGGGTTTCGTGCCAGAGAGACGGTTTCCACTGCCTCATGATGGAAGGGATTTGCGTTGAGAGGGAATTGATAATAGTGCGCAAAGAGACATTGCCGGTTATATACCAGGTGTTCTTTACGTTGTTTTATTAGGGTTAGGATGTGGGTGGGGGGGGGGGTTATCAGGTGGGGGGTTGTTTGGTGAACTTTGGTATCGATTCGTCGGCAGCTTTTATAATGATCTTGGTGAATTCATCCATTCTCTCATCCAGGGAATGGGTGTCACATATTGATGTGAACTCCGAAGTGTACTCATACATGAGCGACTTGTAACGTTTCCAGTCGGCTTCAAGAAACGAGTAGGCGGTGAGGTAGGGGCTGGGGGGGGGGGGGGCCGACCTCGCAGCACGTAAAGTACTGGTCACTATATGTGGGGTGCGGGTTAGCAAAACGGACCATTATTTATTGGTCAGGGTATGGTTGAGGGTTTAGATGAGAGTGCTGAGGGTGTATACTGTTTTTTGGAGGGATTGCATCATTATTTTCATTTCATCGACCCAAAGGGGGTTAGGTATGTGGAAGCTTGAGCAGTAGGTGGGGTGGTGTATTTGGAGCGGTGTATGTTTGGGTGGGGGTGGGTGTTGTGGTAGTCTGTTTGTCCATGCTTTGTGAGTGGGGGGCGGTGCAGGTTTGAATTGGGGCTGGGCTTGCTGCCTTAGGAGGCGGCGGGCCTGGACCTGTTCGGTGAGTTCCAACCAATATGAGCACTGTCTGAAGAGGCGGGGTGTTCTCCGCCACGGTTACAGCATGTAAGGGGGTTCTCTGCTTGGTCGCAGTCACGTACGTCGTGGGGACCTGCACACCTCACACATTTAGTGGGGAGTCGGCAGTAGGCCTTGGTACAGCCTAGTGTTTGACATCTATGGCATTGGGGAAGCTCTTCTGCAGGGGAGTATCTTTGGTTCTTATAATCACGTGGTTGATTGCCTTAGTTTTTTTAAGATGCTCCCCGTAGTTATAGTTTGGGCGGAAAGTGACGAGTATGGGTTATATTAGTTTCTTGCGTCCCTCGGCATTGGTCCTAGTCATGCTTATTACCCTGAGTAGGTCATCGTGTTTTAATTCTGTTTTGATTTCGTCGAGGAAGTGGCTCAGAATTTCCTGTTTCTCTTGGTACCTTTGGGGACAAAGGTGTGGTAGGGGACTGAGTTGTCGATGTGGTCGAGTAGGTTAATGATGTTGGTACATGTTTCCTTATTGTCAGCTAGTACGTGTATTTGGGTTTGAGTTGGCTGGAGTCTAAAGTGGGACTATTTGGTCAGCCGTGCCCATGGGGAGCTGGTCGTTGTCTGTGGTGGGTTTGTCTGTAGTGTTACTGTCTTCAAGTGCGGGGGAGAGGGGGAGTCGAGCGTTCCTATTGGCCCGCTTGAGTCTCGGTCGGTGGGGGTGGGGGGGGTGAGCGCTAGTGGAGGGGACCTGGTCGAGTGGCTGGTGGGGGTAACATGTTTGGGGTAGCAGATCCCCCGTCAAATGTAAATATGTTTAAAAATTATAAAAAGATAAATTGTAAATAAACTACAACATGTGGAGATACCTCACACGAATAACAACTAATAAAATAAAACTCATCGGCCAGCAATGGCCACCTATCCTCTTCGCTTTCTTTCCTCCTCTCCTACTATCACTTCTTCCCACTTATTCCTCTTCCTTCCCCTATCCTATAACTCACGGGATATACCAGCTACCCTCAAAATGTACAAAAATAAACAGATCACAACCACACCCCATCCACCTCTCCTCCTTAAAATATATTATTAATATAGAGCAAGGAGTCTCTCGGCTCAAACAAGGTGCTTCGAAGCATCAGCCTCCTTTTCTATCTTAGTCTTAAGTTCTAGTTATAAGTCTTCTTAATAAAGCTGCGTTTAGGGAAAAAAAAAAAAAAAAAGGTAGTAGAGCGCCATACGGGGGTAAGGGTGAAGAAAGTGCTGAATCGCTTCTTGGGGGAGTTTTTTTGGTTATTAGATCTAATATCTCTGAGGCAGTTTGCTCTTTGCTATTATTATTATTCATATTATTACGTTGGGTTTTGTTACTCCTGTGAGTTTTGTAAGCAGGGCCTTACAAAACTCACTCAGGGAGTACCTATGTTGGCGACTGTGGTGTTTTGGTTCTTTAATGGGGCATTTGGCGGGGATTGTGTGGGGCCCGATGGGCCTTTCTAGACATTGGGTGGATGACCCATAGAAGGGCCGTTTGTAAGAGTCCGTGGGGTCTATTTTGGCAGGGGGGATTAGTACAAAGGACCTATCTGCCCTCACCTTCGGCAAGATAGTTTGGCCTTAAGGGCCCAAATCTGAAGTTCTCGTTGTCCTGTGGGCTTGAGTGTTGGTGAAGAGTTCCTCTGTCTTCTAAGGTCCTTTCCATATGGGGAGACACACAGATGATCCAAACAGCCAGTGTAATACCCACTTCAAAGTTAAAGCCCAATCATTAATAAATAATATTTGGCTGCGTAAACAAAGCAGATTTCCCACGTGGTTATAGCACACTGCTGCTCTCACCTATTTCCAAATAAAAATCCTAAAGTGGTCAATAATTTTAATTAATAACGTTATTACACTATATATATATATATATATATATATATATATATATATATATATAAACACACACACACACACACACACACACACACACACACACACATACAAACATATTCACGTCCGAGAACATTATATTCTAAAACTTTATTAGCAGGGGTTTTTTTTTCTCTAATTTGTGGTTTTATAGGAGCATTGCATTAGCAGAAGTTCCTTAAGAGAAATCAGCTATTGAGGTTGTGCTTGTGAAACGATTTTCGAACAATTTTCTCAAGTGCTCATCGATCCGACCTTAGAGATGAGGTCCGTTCATAATGATATATATATATATATATATATATATATATATATATATATATATATTTGTCTGTTACCTCTCTAGGTGATTTTTATTTAATCTTTACCAAAGTCGGCATTTTTTTTTCGACGTTTTTGTAAAACTAAAGAACAGGTTCGTAAATAACAATAGTGGGAGGGGGAATTAGGAAAATTCTAATTATCTCTGTTATAATACGTGACACCGTTATGCCCCTGGAACTGAGGACAACATTTCAACAGCGTCTGATCTACAGAAGTTCCTCCCGATTTGTCAGGTGCAAATCACTCACTAGCATATTCTCAAATGTTACACTTAGGCTTGAACATCAATTTTCAAATCTTATATTTCATTAAGTTGTTTAGCGAATTTGATCTGTTAAATTAAATATATTTGGGGCCAGTGGCGGCTCACGTATATGCACTGTGGAACTGCAGCACCCCCAATTTCCACTTGATATTATTTATAACATTTAATATAATGAGCCTTTTTTCTTTATACTTGTATAATATATAATTCTTAAGCTTAATGCAGTAACCATCCCCCAGTTTATGAAAAAAGATACAAAAATCTTTGTATGGAACTGTGTGCATCACAGTTCCAGCGGCGAGGTGATTGACTGTTGTACGCATGTGCACACAGGAAGCTCCAGGTGAGGCTGCGAGGGAGAGAGAGCGCTGTCTTTCCCACAGTGCCCACCCTAGCGTGCTAAGGCTAAAATTTTCTGTAGCAGCACCCTCACTAATTTTAGCTACGAGCCGCAATCAAAATTCTGAAGGTCCAGGCAGAGAGACCTATGTCTCTTGTTGTGGTTCCATTATTAAAGATAAAAAGCTTGTCATGCAGGGACTGGGTAAACTACCAGATTTCCCACGCACTAGAGTCTCATGCCACCATCAGTTCTATATAAAAAAATAATCTCTAATAAGAAGCCAGGGATGGACAGGAATTGAAATGTAAACTGAGATGTTTAGTGACTCAGTTACTCAAAGCGAAATTGATAAGAATAGAAGTTAGGGAGTACTGAAGCCTGAAAACAAAAAAATAAAATAAGTTACTTAGTATTCGAGTTAAGGAAAACATGTACAACAATAGTTAGAAATAGAAAATTAAATTTGGAACAAAATTGATTATATAATCTTTTTCATTCTGACATATAATAACAGAGTTAATGGATGTGGAGTGTTTGACAAACTCAGCCATGAGAATATAACAGCAGGATATAGGAAAAATACCAATACTTAAATTAGCCTCAGGAAGAAGACTTCATAGCAAAAGTTTTAAGTTCATAGTAGTGAAAATAGGAAGAGACAATATTTTAGGGCACTTTATTTTATCTTTTGACTCATGTGAATCAAATACTTCCAAAGAGAGTGATGATAATGACAAACTGGATTAAACAAAAATAGAAAGAACATAATCAGGAGGCCATCACCACATAGAGCAGGTTACGCCAATAAAAGAAAGGAATAATTATTTGATTAAAAATGTGAACAGCTCGGCTACATCTGCAATAAATAGCATGTAAATTATCAAACAATAAAATTTTCAAATAAGCATGATGAGAGAGTCTGGTTGGCAATCATGGGGTCTGTCTCCTGGTGTGCACACTTTCCAGGACCATGAACATTACCAGATACAGCTATATTACAAAAATTATACATATAGAATAATAACTCTACATTTACTCTAAAATCGTGGTTCATGACTTACAGTGGGGGAAAATATTATTTCAGTAGCAATTCTATTATTTTATAAATTATATTTATTTTTTATTGTTATTATATCATTATTTATTACCAACCACTTTTTGCAACTATGGCTAATTGGGACGGGTTACCACCCATTTTTGGTGATGGTGGGACTAAGGATTTTATTTAATGAGATCACCACTATTGTCCAGGTGGTAAACTTGCCACTCTAGGTATACCATGTGAGATTAAAGTCAACACTTTAACTCACATGGCTAACCTAAGGCATTGTCAAATACTTTAATTAATAATCAAAATGAATGTAAGGTCAATGTTTAATCAAGAATAATCAACAGATGATAACTAGAATAAAAGGATAGCTCTTAGGATTTCAGAAGAAAAACAGGTATTACATTCTGAGTGTTGTGGGTAACATTGGCCAAATTTTGTAAAGTAGATTATAGGTGAAATGTGGCAAAGAATTTTAAAAACCCCAAAAGCCTTATGCTGCTGAGTTATTGAGAAAATTTCATTCACATGAATAACTGACGGCTAAAACATCCCAGATTGATCATACCACAAAAAATAACAGTGATGAATTTTATATTACATAAAAGCCATTTATATTACATGTTTTTGAGGAGCCCAGGAAAAATGATGAATGCATGAAGAAATAAATTCAATCAACAACACTCATTCCTTAATTTAAAGCAAAAGCATAACCATTATATATGTAATAGTAAATCTATGTACATATAATTTCAATAACATCAACATATCACTAGAAATAAATCAATAAATTATAGAATTAATTTATTTCACCTCCCCACAACTTCCACTCCTGGATTTTTGAAACATCAGCTTTCTTTGGTACAAAATTATTTTTATAAAAATTAAGGGGGTCAAAATTTTCGAATATTCCCATTCCGGGGTGGGTAGCATTAGCCAAAATTTATGTGAAAATTAATTAATTTAGAGCAACAAACATAAGTTGAGGAGGGTAGGGATCAACACCCCCCCCCCCCAGCAACTTGAATCCACTTTATACAATTGCATTAAGTGATGAATAGGAAATATATTATCTACTTCAGATTTTTCTTGCAACCCTCGCTCTAATTTGTCTGTAAAAACATTAATATAGCCTAAAGTCTAACCAGGTTTTCCAAAAAAAATAAACAATGATTTTATTCAATTGTTAACAAGTTCAATTATCAGTTCAATGTATAAATTTAAGCACATGTCTTGTTTAAACTTTGTTGAGCAACAAAAATGTGTATAACTAAAATTACTCTAAATAACCAAAATAAATAATTTTGAAATTTGTGCATTAGCTGAAAAACTAACCAGAAAAGAAATATCTTGAATTTTAAATTTAGCTTCCCATAGAATTATTACATCTGTTCATTTTGTAAGAATATTAATATCCCATTAATCTCTATGGCGTTACTGATAACTCTCAAAATGTATTTTGTTCTATTAAGTACAGTCTTTTATACTCCACAAAATTGTTGACTTAAGCTATATTTGTATGTGCATACCTCGTTTATAGATTGTAAATAAAAATTGATTAAATCGAAAGAATAATGATAAACGAGTTCGATTACTGCCTGGGGAACAAGAATTTATTTAGTTACGGACACATTAAATAAAATCCTTAGTCCCACCCTGGCTAGAAAAGGGTGGTAACGTGTAGATAGCCCGTCCCAATCAGCCTTAGTAGCAAAAAGTGGACATTAATAAATAATAATAATAATACCAACGTTACTCTAAATAAAAATAAGAAACAACTTTTTTTTATGTATGTGCATGATGGAAAAGGTTTAAGGAAAAGATTGTTTTTTTTCACATTAATCTTTCCTATCTGTTCGTCCATAAGTATATTAATGTGCATTATAAACTATGAGGAGTTGGTGCAAATTCAAATATCGATTTTTCATTCAGTATGGTAAAGTTATTTGCACACCATAAAATTGTTAACTTTAGCTATAACTTCAAGCGTATATGTTGTTTATGGGTCATTCCATCTCACATCATCCAGGCCATGTCACCCATGGTTTCAGATTTCAATGAAAATTTTTTTAACAACACTTTTTACCTTCCTTGTGAAGAATATAAAATTTTACTTTGATATCTCCAGTAGTTTTTGTGAAAAAAAATGCTGAAATATTGAGAAAGTTTGTGTAACTGACATTTTTAAGGTTGCTTATTTGAACACATTGTATTAGAAAAAAAATAATAACTTTAGTGATTTTCAACATATCAAGATAAAATTTTCACAAAAGCATGGAGATACAGGAAAAAAATAAATTGATGATCATATTAAAATATAAGCCCCTCCAAAATTTCACTAACTGCATCCTTATTAAATTTTTTTTTTAAGAAACCCCAATTTTTCAAATATGCTTTTGCACATGAGGCAGAATACCTAAGCAAGCAAACTTTTTTTTAAACTTAATGACTATGAAAGAAAAACAATGGCTTTTTGAGTTTTTGAGTATGCATTTTTTTGGAGATAAACCAAAATAATTTGGAATTTTCTCAAAAAATTCTATTCTATGAACAAATATGAAAAATAATAACAAAAAAAATTAAGTAATGGTTAGTTTAGGAGTATGACCTTTTAAAAAGACTTACGAATTCTGTAATAACATTTTCTGAAAATAAAATATATATTTTTTTTGTTCAAAAAAAATATAAGCAATTCTAATTCTATTTATGTCTGAAAGCTGAAAAATAATTATTAGTAATTATAAAGTAAAATACAGTATTAGAGGAGAATATAAAAAATAATCATGTGCTATGCAATATGTCAAATAAAATAATTATATTAAAATATTTACTGATTATTTAATGTATTTTATTTCTTAAGTCAATTAAATTATAAATTTTGTCATATATATATATATATATATATATATATATATATATATATATATATATATATGGAATAAATGAAAAATTACCATTTTCATTTCTAAGAAGATGCTAACATAACGCTGCACCAACAACAAGACTGGTAGAGTGTAAAATGTCCCTGAAAAGGACTTAACTGACATTCAAAAACAATGCCTCTTGATTTGAAAAAGAAGGCATCACTAAATGGTAATATATTTAAAGATTTATAATACATTTAAGATAATCCAGTTCTTCCAGTTTTTCAAATGATAATTTGTCATTTAATAGAGATTTAATTTTTTCAACCTTATATGTGCATCCTTCCCTATTTATAAATTTTGTAAATAAATATTACATTTTAATTAAACCAAGGAAATTTTTTTTTAAATTCGTAAGTCTTTTTAAAAGGTCATACACCTAAACTAACCATTAATTAATTTTTTTTGTTATTATTTTTCATATTTGTTCATAGAATAGAATTTTTTGAGAAAATTCCAAAGTATTTTGGTTTATCTCCAAAAAAATGCATAAGCACTCAAAAAGCCATTGTTTTTCTTTCATAGTCTTTTAGTTTGCACATTAACGCATAATTTAAAAAAAAGTTTGTTTGCTTAAATATTCTGCCTCATGTGCAAAAGCATATTTGAAAAATTGGGGTTTCTTAAAAAAAAAATTTAATAAGGATGCAGTTAGTGAAATTTTGGGGGAGCTTATATTTTAATATGATCATCAATTTATTTTTTTCCTGTATCTCCATGCTTTTGTGAACACTTTAGTGAAATTTTAACTTGATATGTTGAAAATCACAAAAGTTATGATTTTTTTTCTAATACAATGTGTCCAAATAAGCAACCTTAAAAATGTCAGGTACACAAACTTTCTCAATATTTCAGCATTTTTTTTTTCACAAAAACTACTGGAGATATCAAAGTAAAATTCTATATTCTTCATAAGGAAGGTAAAAAGTGTTGTTAAAAAAATTTTCATTGAAATCTGAAACCATGGGTGACATTTTTACATTTTGCTGGATGATTTGAGATGGAATGACCCTTATACATTGTTATATCATAAAAATGAACATAACAAAAGATGCTTTAAATAATGAAATAGACAACTTTTGCTACGTGCATATTAGTCGAAAAACTGATAGAAAATTTTGCAATTACTTTATTTCAAGCCTTTCTTACAATCCCCACCCCACTCCTGTGTCATTTCTAACTATTATATCCTATAGTGTGTTATGTTTTGGGGTTCTATTACAGCACATACGAAGTTTTATAAAATTTGATTCAGTCATTTATGTATGAAAACAGGACAAACAAACAGATACAAAAGCCGAATAAATATTCATTGAATATTTTATGTGGCCTGAATTCTGCTCGTAAATTATATTTTCGAAGTATTCTTGCTAGTCTTTCTGAGGTCCCCGCTATATAAGGAAGCGTTACGTTGCTTAATGGTTTAACTTGAGTATTTTCAATGTCTTGCTGACTCTTGATATCAAGTTTCTTCTTAATATTTCTTAATAATCATTTTTTTGTAGCCGTTGTAGTGGAGTTCTTCTTTCAACTGTGCTATTTCATTTTTTAAATGCGTTTCATTGGTGCAAAGTGACAAGGCTCTGTTTACTAACATATAGATGATACCATGTTTTTGGGTGGGATGAGATTCTCATCGTAAATATAATTTACCAGCAGTATTCAGGCCACATAAAATATTCAACGAATATTTAAAGAGCCCAAAAGTCACCCAATTATTACAAGATAGTGGAGTATATATGATACCGTGTGATTGTAGTAAAGTTTATGTGGGGCAGACATGTAAAAAGACTGCTACAAGAGTCAACCAACACATGGCTGATCTAAAACATAACAGAACAAAGACATCCGCCATAGCTAAACACGCAAATATTTGTCCTCACCAAATTAAATTTGACGAGACAAAGGTTTTACAAAGAGAGGACCACCTCGGTAAAAGATTAGTCCTGAAGCCCTAGAAATAAATAAGAGAACAAATACTATAAACGGCATGGACGGTGTTATACTTTCTGAAACGTGGAAGGCCATACTAAAATAAAACTCCAAAACATATGATTAATTGAAGTAGCAATTCAAATCAAATTTATGCCTGACGAAGATGGACGTATTTCCATAGAAAATTTGCAGAACGTCAAAAATTCCAGCCGCTGAAGCAGATAGCCGAAGTCCTCACAATATATATATATATATATATATATATATATATATTTGAAGGTAAAAATAGGTGCAACTATTAGTTCATGAGTTGGCCAACAGAGCATGGTAGTGTCGCAGTACTTATGGATTAGTGGGAGTCTTAAGAGTATATACATCCGACAGCCCCTCGGGATGACTACCAATTATGTCTCTCTTAGATCCCAACCACAGGCAGCCTGACAGCAAGAACTGGTCAGTCTACTGGAGACAACTCATTCAAGGTCCATCTTGGTTAATGGAGGTTGTACGCTGAGTTGATCACTCACTACATTAAAAACTCTGATCACGAATCCCTCATGTCTTGCACGGGGGCGACTAAGGATCTTTATGGTCTACAATGCCAATCGAAAAAAATATATACATAAGCTCCCACCAACACACATTTATGAGCTGTTGGAACCTAAAAATATCAAGAGCTAGAAATAACAATAACAGTATATTATGATTGATATGTACCTTAATTTATATATACACACACATATCAAATCTATGCATGCACATGTGTGAAATAATATTTCCATTATTCACCCAGGGGGAACATTTTTTTGTTCCAATTCTTACTGGAAACTTGTTAATGCGAAAAGACTGGAAATAAACAAAAATTGTAGCCTGCATTCTCAAATCGACTAATATGTTTCATTTGTCAGTTTATACAGGCCATGGCCTATGAAAGAATGGACTTCTAATAATTCTCTCCACTATTCTGAATAGCTTTATTGTTGGGCAGTCCCAAGCATAAGGCTACAGGTTACCACAGCATGGTCTTGTTACTTACCCTCTTTCTTCCCTTGTCATGTTAATGAAAATGAAAATACCTGTTCTCAGGAACATCTAGCCAGGTTCAGCTTGTAGAAACCATAACATCCTGGGAGAAAAAATATGATTAAGTAGTTTTAACAACCTCCTTAATATTATGTGTGGAGTGATATATATTATCTTTGATGACTATCATAAAATCCATTTGTTACATCAATAGCATTATCCGAAAGCATCGATCCCTGCTCTCAACAGAACCTTTACTACCTTTACTACTTATATTAAAAAATACTAGAAGAATACATTTTTAAAATTGTCTTCAGGATATTTCCAAGATATTTTACCAAAAGCAAATGAACTTTCACAAAAACATAAACAAATTTAGATTTTGATAAAATAGGGGGTAAACAAAATAGTAAACATATATAAACTGTATTTATAAAATATATAACATAATAAGTAATGAAAAATATTTTTAATAAAAAATAACCCATTAGTTTCATTTAAATTATTTAACAAAATACAAAGTATAAAGGAACATGTTTTTTTTTTTTGTTTTTTTAAATTATTGCTGAAAAACGTAATCAAAATATTATCTAGTAAAGTATCAAAACATTTTTATCGTGAACAATTAAATTCTTAACAACATTACATCTTCAAAACTGATATAGAATTAACTAAAAACAAATTGGTCTCAGGGGCAAACACAAATTATAATAGGTATTAGCATTCCAGAAATTGGGAGCCTTCCAACCAACAAAGCCTGACTTTTGAATAGCAGATAACTGATGTTTTCCTGTGTAATGGGGATCAAGAACAAGGAAACGGGTTTCACCAGAATCTTCATCTATAGAAACTCCGATTATAGTGTGAGCAAGAACACCACCACCTGAAATCATTTAGCAAAATTATATCTTATTACAATAGAGATACACTTATATTATATTAACTACCAATTACATTAAATTGGTATGTCTCTAACTACAATTCACATTAAACTATTGGCCAAAAACACTCAGTTCTCAAATTAAATATGTTACAACTTTGAGTGGACTTTTTTTTTCTACTTGTAACAGATTAATTAAATATACCTAATTTACTTTTTTATTTTAGGGAAAACGTTTTTCACACCTGCCAGAACTCATACCTCAGGCTACTGTGTATCCAGTCTGGGACTTTACTAAGCTTTACAGTAGTCATATTAGGTGTTTCACTTTGGAATGAGAGATAAGCTATAAACTCATATAGACCTTTATATTGTTTCAAAAGTCTCACGTAAAATCTTGTGTCCGCTTCTAAAGACATTCAAGGTCAAAGGTCAAAAACATAGTTTTTTTTTTCCTTTCAAATATCTCGTTTCCTATGGCTTTAATGCTATTTACATTTTTTATAAATATTGCAGAGAATACAATTTTCTATAACTCTTGTTTAAAACATTTTTTAATACGTCAAACCTTTTTTGAGATAGAGGGCATTGAACGTGCAGCGCTTAGCTATTTACAGCATAATGTAAGGTCAACCATTAGTCACATGATATAATACACGGTATAAAGTCTAAAACCCTTGCAAATGTATATAGTTATAAACAATTGGCATTTTTTATTTCAATCATATCTTTTTGTGTTACACGTGCTAATATATTATCAAAAGCTTGGTATGATAATAAAGAAAGGGATCCCAAAGAAGAGTGGTTATGAGTTGTAGTATCTACAACAACTATTATTCACGAAGACATTCAGTCATCTGTCATTGAAACCAAGTTTTATCCACCTCCAAGTAAAATGTTAGATGATATAAACCAGAATACGGGGTGTGGCTAATAAATAACGAGACTGATGCTGTAAATCATTCTATTTTTATTTCATACATTTTTACTTATTATCACCTTCAATATACACCCCTCCTTTATCCCTACAACGCTCCATGCGAACCTTCCATTGTTCAAAACAGTGCTGGAAGTCTTTTTCTGTCAGCTCCTTCAGGACGCGTGCCGCTTTCTCTTTCACAGCTTCAACAGACTCAAATCTTGTTCCTTTTAATGCAGATTTCACCTTAGGAAACAGATAGAAGTCGCAAGGCGCAAGATCCGGCGAATAAGACGGATGGTCTAACACTGGGATGCTGAATTTGGCTAGAAACCTCTTAACAGACAATGCGGAATGAGCCGGCGCATTGTCTTGGTGGAGAACCCATGACTTGACCTTCCACAATTCAGGTTGTTTTTTCCTTATTCTTTCGCGGAGTTCAGCAAGAACGTGAAGGTAGTAATGTTGATTAATCGTTTGACCTTCAGGAACCCAGTGAAGGTTCACAATCCCATGAATATAGAAAAATACAATCAACATTGCTTTGAATTTTGATTTGCTCATTCGAGCTTTTTTGGCTCTCGGTGAAGATGGGCTCTTCCAGTGCATGGATTGGCGCTTTGTTTCAGGATCATACATAAAAAACCATGATTCGTCATATGTTATTATCCTTTCCAATAAGTTTGGGTCATTTTCAATGGCATTCAAAGTGTCAGTACAAACATTTTTGCGAGCTTCCAGTTGTTCAAATGTGAGAATTTTAGGCACCATTTTGGCACATACTTTTTGCATGTTAAAATTATTATGTAATATTTGCCGTACGGATTCTTTATCAATTCGTACAGATTCAGCAATCGCACGAATACTTAACCGACGGTCAGATCGAATCAGATTACCGATTTTTTCGATATTGTCATCCGTTTTCGACGTGGAAGGGTGACTCGGGGCGTGAATCATCTTGAACGTCTTCTCGGCCATCTTAAAAACGCTTAAACCACTCAAAAGCATGTGCACGCGATAAACATTCATTGCCATACACTTCTTTCAATAAATTATAAGTTTCAGTAGCGGTTTTTCCAAGTTTCACATGAAATTTCACAACAATTCGTTGCTCTACTGTTACACTTAACATTTTTCCGGCGAAACAAAAAAACAACTCTAATGCGAACGAAGGCTACGGCTGTACTGATTTGTTTACAGAAGCGAGAGGCACTATATTCGAAAGAGGAAGCTTCACGATAACAGCTGTTAGTTGCTGGCGTTTGACGCACGCGCACTTCTTCTGTAGCAGCGTCAGTCTCGTTATTTAATAGCCACACCCCGTATACCAGAAAGTCATTTCTTACGAGAAGTCATAATGAGCTCGAGGCCCTAATTAAAATTAAAATCCCCCACATCTGAATTTCAATTGTAATAATTGTATAAAATATTTCCAAAGAAAAATATAATTAAAATTTACTTCCTTTATTTTTTCTCTACTTTAAATGTAATTACTGTATATAGTAATGGAATATAATTAAAAAATACTTAAGGTATATATGCCAACAACTTTTAAATTGCACGAACAGGTAAGTGTTATAAAAGAAATATATATATTTGATTACTGAAAAATATTACTAAATTTAATGAAATAATTAGTAAAAAATGCAAATTTTTTATAACTATATACATGTTTAAGATCTATAGACTTTATAAAGCTTATTATATAATGTGAATAACGGTTAATCTTGCATTATGCTCTAGATAGCTAAGCGCTGTGTGCTCAATGCCCTCTATCTGAAATGTGGTTTGATGTATAAAAAAATGTTTTAAACAAAAGTTATAAAAAATTTTATTCTATGCAATATTTATAATAAATACAAATAAAAAAAAAACAACCCTCCCCTTTGACCTTGCATAACTTGAGACGTGGAAACGAGATTTTATGAGACTTTTGAAACAACTTTTAGAGTGCCAAAATAAAGGTCCTTCCGAGTTTTCAGCTTATTCTCTCTCATACCGAGGTTGACCCTTACGTTTTGCCCTATATGACTGGACTATTTAACTAAACTACTGACACAAAAATTAATGTCTATTAAGGTCTTAAGTAGAGTACTCCTACTGAGTGTAAACATTATATTTTATTGATTTTATGGACAATATACACCGGCAGTAAGTAATTAATAATTCAATTTCTTTTTTAAAAAACAAAAAATGTTATATCTATTTAATAGTGGAGTTCATCTGACAGGTACAGTGGTGAGTCTCTAAAGTGGAGCATGAAAGATTACTGGTGTAGATGCCAACATCTCCTCAGTAAATGTTTTATACTCTCTATTGAATATTCACTAACTGCCTTTAACAAAGATCAATAAAATAAAATAATGTTGTGATCCTATTGTAAGAAAATAATAACTATTTACTTTTCAACTAATTACACATCAATGATAACCCAACTAGCTTGTTAAAACAAAATTATTGCTCACCTATCATAACAGGAGTCCCTTGATATTCAAAATGTTCAAACAAGGCTTGACCAATAGTATTCATTTCATAACCAGATGAGAGACAAATGATTCGGGAGTTAACATCAAGCTTGGATTGAAGAACATATGAAACTTCTGTTGTTCCAATCCAAGTTTTAGAACCAATAAATTGTTTTTCCTTGTCTCCTATCTCAACCAATGTCTTCTGAACCTCCAAATGTGTAGGTACAGGAGCTTCAGTGTAACCTTGAATTCTGTAAACAAAAATGTATTTATTAGATTGTTCATTGGGTAAAAGAAAAGCTTAAGGGCACAAAATACAGTGAAATGAAAATATATCCTTATACTCCATCAATGACAGGAGCTTCTCCAGAGACATGTGATAAATTTCAATTTCTCTTTTAACAATTATAAGTTTTAATAATAAAAAAAAAAAAGAAGTTATTTTAGATTAAAAACTTGCCTGAACCACGAAAAAATTGTCTGAAATGAGCGATAAGCACAGCCCCAATTCTTGTCATCAAAATTTTCGGTACCATAATGATAATACTCATATTTCCCATAAACATAGGCTGTCTTGCAATTAGGTGATTTACCTGAAATAAAAAATACGCATTAAAAATAAACATATTGAGAAATGTAATCAAATCAATATTTACAAAGAACGCAAGAAATAGTTATGAAGGAGGAGGGTAGGATAGTCAGTGATGATTGGAAGTAATATCTAATAATTAACGAGCACTATATGAGATGTTTTATAAAGGAAATTGCTGTGTACATATAGATGGTCTGGAGTTTAAGAAAAGTATATCTTAATGAAGAGTATTATTACATAAGTAACAATGGTTGCCACCTTAATGATAGAGACCCCCCCCCCTTAACTGATAAGAGACCACCTTGATTTGCATAAATACTAAAAAGTATCAATTTCATCCATTGTCAGATAGGTTATTTTTACCTGATAAAGGTTATTATTTACTGTAATTTATTTATTCTTTTCAAAAGCAACACCAATTTTAAGGAACTCATAAAATATAACACTCAAATAGATACTCCTCATATAGCAAATATTTGCTTTTTATTTCAATAAAAAATGTTTTTAAGTAAATTTTTCTTCAAGAAAGAGTGTGCACGTATGGATTCCTGAGTGCATGTGTCGTCTGTTAAAAATATTTTATTTTTTATTTCTTAATCTTCTTTTATTTAAACTTAATATCTACACATTTTAAAGCGTCAGCATCAATTACCCCTCCCCCCACTTCTACCAAAGTGATTTTCACATTATGCTACTATTTCGTTAAGCACGTCATGCCCAGCTTCAGTTTCAATTTTAGCAGATTTCCCTAATGAGAAATCAACTATTGAGGTTGTACACTTGCTGTGATTTTCAAAACATTTCATCAATTATATATAATATTGATGGATGATTAAATCATGGATTATTCCATCAACCCTATGCCGAAGGTGATGAAAATGAGATTCACTCATTTGCATATAATTCTATATCTACTTAGAAACTAAACTTAAACCCCAATTAAATGAAGATATTTAATAGAATGTTCAAATCTGAAAGAGCTATAATGAAATGTTGTTTTGAGCAATCAAAAATATAATTTCTCTTAAAATATAATATAAATCATGTCACTGCTATAGTGATAATAATTTTTGTTTGATTGTTGCCAACGTTGAAATTTAAGTGTTCCATGTAAATTTAAAGAACAAGTCCCTTAACTGCAGAAATCACAACTGACAATTCGAAATATCTACATTATTATAAGTTGGATGGAAAATACAGTCAATTTTAATGTAAATTTAATTTTCTATGCATTTTTTCTCTAATTGGAATAGTAACTGAGAAATTTTATTTTTCAGGCTTCAGCAAACCCCTACTCCTAATCATTTTGTATTATCAAGAAGCCAATATATCATGAGATATCTTAGTCCAAGCTTAAATTCTAAATATTGTTTTTATACTAGCAAACATACAAAAAAATATGTACCAAGTGATGTAATCCAAACACATTTTCTAGAAGTCATAACTTTTACCTTGATCAATGCCATGCTTAATATTTAACCAATTCATATTCAATTTTTTTTAAAATCTTGTTAATGATGATGGTTGTACTCCAATTAGGAGGAAGGAGGATTTAGGAGGTAAATTCAAAACTTCAATAGCCCCTATTATTATAGTCAGATTGATAAAATGTTATATAATTCCAAATTTAATTTTTGGAACTGTCCCAACTTTTACATGTTTTTCCTAACTGCAAATATTAAGTGAATTATTTTTATATTTATCCTTAAGCTAACCCCTTCCCCCCACTTCTACTCATGCAACTGTTCCTATAAACACCTCATGTCCAGTTTAAGATTCATGTTGTAAACACGATCATTTGCTTATTACCAGATAAATAGAGATTCGAATGTGGGATGACATCAGCATGTCATTCCAGTTCATGGACAATGTGCTTAGTTTATTAGCACTTTCTTTTTTGCTGACAAACTAAGATTTGTCAACTGTATTGATTTTCAATTACAATTTAAAAAGAATCACATTGATTACAAGTCTAAGCTTACTAGCTATAATAGTTATAATTATTATGTTTATACCATTGCTGATTGGATGGAAGATGAGAAGTGAAATAAAAAAGAAAGCCCTTGTGATCATCATGGGTAGTAAATCTGTTTGGTACCCTAAACCATTTAAAAGAACCCCTGTACAACCCAAAGAAAGTAAGGTAATAGAAAGAGCGGAGAGGATATTCAATAAAAATCTCAGCACCAGGAAAAGATGAGATTTTACAAATTCCTACAGATATAAAACAATGTCTCGCTCTAAAATTACTAGATAGATTCTTGACGAAATAATTTGTTTAAGTCATACTAGGTTTACTACTCAAAGCTGGACTTCAGTGATGAAATAGTAGAAACTCTCACTAGATAGACTTCACCATGACTATAAGGTCAATCAATTGTCTTTCCACAAATTCAGGCATATGTTAGCTGCTCTTGGCTTAGGCAAAGTCTAATTCCTTGGCTAGTTTTAGCTATCATCTTCATAAAACTAATTTTTAATAGTCCCTTGTTAAATATAACTACTACTTGAATTCCAGCTCAGCAGATAAAAATATCTGATTAATTAACAAAATTATAAATTCATTTTACTATTTTATACAAATTCAAAGAAATAACCCATAAAAGGATACCCTCAAAAATTCACAATAGCTTAGTTCTTTGTATAGATCTGTATATAGTTCCACACTCGTTAACTTTCTAAAAAATAGATCCATTAAGAGGCTTTAGCATTAACAAACCACTAATGTATACGAGTATATAGCAATAGTAAATATTTATTGCTTAGCCATATTTGTAATATATTTTATTGTAAGGAAATAACAAGGATTAAAATAAATGAATTAAAATACAAAAACAGAAATTAGGATACCTACTTGGCTGTTGTTTCAATCCAACATGAACATTTAATAATACATCAGGCTGTGCTGAAGTTGGTATAAATTTTAGACAATTTGCTTTCCTGAACAATGGTCTATCTAAAGGTGCATTTATATTTTCATGTAAATCCTTTCTCAGGTTACCTTAGCAAACAAAATTTGAAAAATACTTATAATGTAAGAAAAAATAAATAAATATAATTTAGCCTAAAGAGTTATTTACACATACACATGAAAAATGTTAAGTTCTCTAGTGCTTATGACTGTTATTTGATTTTGTGAAACTCAAAATTAAAACATTCACAAAAATTTAATGTTCTTACAACTAACATATTGTTACGTTTATTATAAAAATAATAAACGTTGTTTATTAGAGTTCTTTGGGATTGCAAAGTTAAACACACAACCTTTAGAGTTTTTATCACTGCACAATTTATTTGACAATGCACTATACATTTGGTAAATTATTCTTAACTATTAATCACAGTATGCACTGATAACTACACACAGTACAATAACTCATGATCACTGAAGTTCAAGGAAACAGCTCTGCACTGATCTTCACAAAGAGCACGGCACTGCACTGTTCTATACATAAACACGGCACTACACTGCTCTTTACATAAACATGACACTACACAGTTCTTTACATAAACACGGCACTACATTGTTCTTTACATTAACACGGCAATACACTGTTCTTTACATAAAACACTTCACCCCACTGCAACTAAAATGCATTGTTCATTAAAGCTACACTGAACGCACTGTTATTCACTTGAAGAAAACTGAGAACAAACTAACTGTCAGAGCCAGCTGGGCTGCTTTTATAGACGGCCGGCTAAATTTAAAGAGAAAGGCCGACTGTCCTAGATCCCAGACCAGTGGTCCAAGAATATTCGTTGGCGTCAATGGTCCTGGTCCTTCCATCGGTCGGTTCCTTTCATCTACTTCGTACTCCTTAAATATGTGATTAACTCTGTATAATTTTTCATATACCTAGTTTTTGCAACTATATTAATGGAGATTTCTTAATATCCCATGTTCATGATGAATTAAAACTGGTTCTGTTATCTGGATTCTTGTTGATATATAAAACTGTCTTAACACTAAATAATATGAACAATAAGCCTATTGCAAAAATGTCTTTGAAAAATCTGTAATACATATATCAATAGTATTTTTTTTTAAGTCATACAGTTAAGGAATGACATAAGGGCAGATAGGAAACAGAGTAGCAAGTCATTAAGGCTCAAAAGGGCAGATATGTTACAAATTTAATATGCATTATAACTGAATAATTTGTAACAACTAACAAAAATAAAAATATTGTTATATGTAAAATGTAAATTATCAAACATGCATGCATATGAAATATTTTAAAAATATTAACATACATAAAGCTTCTTCATCATTGTCCAAAAATCGTATTGATATAGGGATGCCCAATAAATCATTGAAGAAATGTTTGACCTCCATTTGTTCTAATTCAGCTATTTTACTAGTATTTCCCATATGCTTATTCAAATATATTCCATAAAACATAAGTTCTTTTACAAGGGCACTAGTCAGAAGATTGTGGACATCATTCAGTGATCGCTCCCGGTACACAGCACACAGGACATCTACAGGAATTGCTAATTTTCTAGGTATTTCACAATCACCACCTGAAAATAATGCATCAAATATTCAACTGAGAAAAAAATAAAAATGATTTTTGCCTGAGAGAATGTCACAACAAATCAGAATGATTATTAGGAAATACAGTTTAAAAATGTATATTTCAAAAATGTATTATTTTTTAACATAATAAGTGCATCTTAAATAAACCATATTTCACTAAATAGTTCAATATTTCCACCTAATGCTAAATTATAATAGAAATTTTAACCAGATCGTTAACCCGAGAATTGACCTGAGTTAATTTCTTTAGACTTCCACTCAGTAATTCAGACAGACATAGGCTTCCCTTGAAGAGCATCTGGTATAAATAATAGATTAATAGAACAGATTTATCATTAGAAAACCATAAAACGTTGATTGTTTCTATCCATGATATCCATATTATAAATAAAAAAATTAGAAGAAGGCTTAATCAAGTCAACTTGACTTCCAAAAGACATCCCATTGCCTCTCACCTTTCCAGAACCCACTGGCTTCATTAACCCAAAAACATTTCATTGAAAAATAACCAGATTAAGCCTAATTCAAAGGTGAGTCAATATTCACTCTCTTCAAACCATTCAGAAGTTTAAAAGCAAAGTTATAGCAAGGGAAAATACATATAAGTTTCGATGGTCAGAAAGAACTACAAATTATGGTTCTTACAACAAGAAATCAAACCAATTCTAAAAAACACCTTTGTAACACTAATGGAAAATATCTCAGATTATGGACTCCACTTATTCTATGAAGGAACTTATCTAGAAATAGTGATTTTTGAAAAATGGAATTATACAAGAAATTATTAAAAACAAATGGCATCAATCGAGGCATTTGAATTATGCTACGAACAAGGGTGTTAGAGCCTTTTGGGGAATGAAGGTCCTACACGGCCCATTGGGTGTACACAGCAATAATCAGGCCAATACTCGGATATGGATGTGTGGTGTAGTGGCACAAACTGAATGTAAAAGGGAACATCAGAATGCTCACGAAAGTGCAGGGGTTGGGCTGTCTGCTAATCACAGGAGCAATGAACTTGGCACCCACTATAACAATGGAGATAATCTCTGGATCTCATGACAATAGAAATCTTCATTGAGACAGAGACGATGAAAGCAATGATCAGGATGGTGAGGATGAAGGTTATCCAAAATTCAGCTGAACGGAATGACTTCCTGAGGATGTTGGAAAACATTAGGAACATATTGGAACTTAACATGCCATCGGATGTAATGACAATGAATCTCATATTTGAGAAAAGGTTTGAGGTGGGCCCATTGTTGGTTCTACCAATTGTAAATGGAAAGATTTAAACAGCCATGTAGACTGAATGTTTAGTGTAGTGCAAGGCGGGTGGAAATATCCTAAACGAATGGCTTGCCTTGGGACCTACTCCAACAGTTTTTCAAGCCAAAATCTTTGTAATTTTGGCAGCAGCCCATCAATTAGCTGAGCTTGAAGTGGTGGGAAAGGTTATTAATATTCTGACTGATAGTCAGGCAACGGGCACGGGCAAGACCAGCAATAGGTTCCAGGATTCTGGAGGAGTGTGTTATGAGGCTGGAACAATTGGCACGTATAAACAAAAAGGTGACAATATACTGGGTACCAGGACACCAGAATATCCCAGGAAATGAAAATGCAGATAAATTGGCCAGGAGGTCAAGTGTAACCCCCAATGGAACAGTACCCTTTAACGGAGTATTTTCATTATTTCTTAAGAACTCAAAAAATAATGTGGCCAGGAAGGAATTTAAAAAAGTATGAGAAAGACACAAGGTTACCCATACAAAGGCTCTCATTGTGTTTAAGGAGATCAGAATCAGGGAAATTTACCTCAGACTGCCTAGGAAGGAACTTAGAGATATCTTGGGAGTGACCTCGAGGCATTGGAAGATGAATAGACACACGTTTAACATCAAACTCAGTGAAACACTAAGATGAAGGTGCTGTGGAGAAGATGAGGAGACTCCTAAGCACATTGTGCTTGAATGCAGAAAGCTGGAGAATTTAAGATTTAGGTACTTTGGACATGGAGATGCTGAGTCAGGTAAGAAAGAAACCACGGATAAGATAAAGCTTGACTTTATAAGGAATATAAAGCCATTCTGAATTGAGATGTAAGGCTTGCACAATAAACCGCAAGACTCTCCCTGGCAGGAAGGGGAGAAAGCCGCAAGGAATCTAATCTAAACACCAAATACTGTACTAAAAAAAAAATAATAAATATAAATATACATTTTCAGCAGTAAAGAAAAAGTAATCGGATAAAACAACAAATAAGGTAATAAAATAAAATACCAAAAACAAATATACCTTTTCAAGACAATTTTCTCATACACCCTTCCACTCCCCCACAAACAGTATAATTTTAACTTATATTTGAAATAAGATCTCATTTTAGAATTTGTATAAAACTTTCTTCAGTAACTTGAGATTTCATTTACAAGAACATAAATTCATGTAAATACACAGGACCTACCCCCCCCCCTGAATAAACACAAATAATTGAAAATAAATAATTAATATTTTAAAATACTTACAGCTGCAATCAAGTGCATATGGTGCACCATATTCAATACCTTCCTCAATATCAACACTAGATGATAAAAATGCAGTGGCATTAAGAACTTCCTAAAAATCAAAAATTAATAAATAATAAAATCATTTGGCAGACATATATTCCAAAAAATGTTTTTCCTCTAAAAACACAAAACAAATCACAGAAAAGGTTTCATTGGTGAGATAACTATTTGTATTAAAATGAGCAGCTTTGAATTATTTATAGTAACATTTCATCTGTTGTTTTGTCCAATAAATGGTTAAATATTGTTATTTAATTTGCTATTTATTTATATTCCAACTAAAATATTTTATGTATGAGCGTAATAACTAGGAGCAGGTGATTATGGTGGTAGTGATGGCACAGGAGGTTCAATACAAATAAAATTAAGAAAATCATTTTGAGCTCTGAATCTGAAATTTCTTTTCCCAATACGATGCATTATCTTGAACTGGAGTACAAGCAAAGGATAGACAATTTAGAACAGAACTCTTGTAACTTAAACTATATAAGAAAAGTCCTTTTAAAATATTCATGTACATTAAAAATAATGCATGTGTACTTTTTTTTTAAATAGAAAATTTAAAACAACATGAAAAGTAATAACAACAAAAGGGTTTCTAGACTTGAAAAAAAGTTCAGTGATTGATCCTCAATTTGTATTACTTGAGTTATAAATGAACAATGTTAATTTGTTTTCTCAAGTAGGAGCTGTTACTTCAAAATGAGGGATATAATAGATAAGCTTGGACTTAACTCCGAAGAAAGTAGTGAAGGCAGATTTCCTAGGGTGTAGAAAAACTAAAATCAAACTTCTTAGTTTTCCTATTTACGGGTTGAGCATGGAGCAATGATTCTATATAAAAACACTGACACCCTTCTTTATGAATATAATCCAACAACTATCTTAGGGGCAAACTACTCTTATAGAATATTTAGGAAGTAAATAAGCATGAAACAAGTTAAATACTTTGTAATACTTACCTGATTATGCAATCAATATAAAAGTGGGCAACATCGAATATAATTGTAATAAACCCATATTATATATGGCATGCAGACACCATGGAGTGTACTCATTGCAAAGGAATTTTCCTGTGTATTAATAATATAATATACATAATAAATATGTTATATAATGTATATAATATTTTATCTGTAATTCTCTAGAAAGGTTCCTCCCCCAAGCCTTTAAAGTCGTAAAAGAAAATAGAGCATGGTAGGAAGATAGTTTAGAATTCCTCGTTTTCAAATTTTCCAAGGGAAGATAATCAGGAGTCCACAAATTCAAACAATGAAACCCTCATAAACAGTAGTGATATTTTGTTTTATTGTGATGTAGAAGCTGTTCTTCCCCAAACAGAAATTTGTAGATGAAATCTACTTCTGTTCAAAGGTTGTTTGTTTTTCAAACAAAAGACAATTAAAAGAAACCCATTTTGGAATCCAAATTTTTGTTTCAAGCAACCGCTTGTTGGACTGCATTTTAGACTAGGAGTGGCAGAAAATGTGTATACTTTTGGGGCCATACTTGAACAAAGGACAAATTGTAATCAACGACAATTCGTAGAAGCCCTTCCTTTCCTTTATGAAAATAGTATTAATGCATGCAATAGAAAAAAATATGCCAAAACTTTACAAAAAGCAAAAACGAGATCTCTCATTCAAAACTGTGAAAGGAATATTGGTAGCACTTAAATGGTAGGAGTGCTTTTCTGTCCATAATCCCGATTTGTAGACTCAGGGAAGCAAAATTGAAAGACAAATGAGGAGATGAAGAAACCAAGTGGTATTATGGACTATAATAAACTCATGGGAGCATTTGACAAAGCACATATGGTTTTAACATATGTTAAGTGTTTAAGAACATCAATGAAGTGTTTCCAAAAACTCTTTTCATATTTTTATTTTATTTTAAGGTTTATAATGCATATAATGAATGAACCAATTGTGAAAAAAGTAATATACTTATTGCAATTTTTTTTTTAAATCTCTCATAATAAGAGATATGCCAAGGCATTTTAAAATTCTGATCAAAACCCAGAAGACCAAGAATTTGCTAGACAATTAGACGGATCTAATAAAGTGGATTTTAAAGTTCTGTAAACACTTTTGACATAGATGTTTATTAAGTGAATTTCTCAATTTGTGTCATATGTATTTTTTGTCATATTATTTGACTGCTTAAAACTGACTTTCCTTGATTTTCAAAGGACACTGTTTAGAGGAATCTGCAGACATAATGTCATGAAACACTTTCTTATGCCTGTTCTAATAGTTGTATTGTGCAACTTTATAATGATCTTGACGAATTGAAATCTTTGCTACTTCCTTAGTTTTGTTTTTTTGTCAATCCTCTTTCTTTTGCATTTTATAGCATTGTACTGCTTGCTGTTTTGGTCCAATAGTGAAAGGTAAATCGAGAGTATATACAGAATATAGAATAAGTGTGTATATTTATAAATACAATAAAATTCTTACCACGCCAGAAACAAAGTCAACAGACTTAGAAGAAGAGTCAAAGACCTTTCCAATTGATGATCTCAATTCATTATGTATGTTATTCTCATGTATAGTCAAATCGTTTTCAGCCAAGCAGAAAATAACACCAGCACATACCTAAAAAGAAAAAATTACAAACATACATATACACACACACATATATGGACAACATATCAAGCAAAAATATCTGCTCAAAATTAGTGAAACTTTTGAGTTAATTAAATATACTACAACATTGGAAAGCAGTTTTTGAATAACTTATTACTTAGTTACTGTATCAGTCAAAATACATATAAATTGAAAATTGTAAAACAATGAAATTAAGATGTTGAAATTTATTTGGCCCTTCCACTTTTGAAAATATCAAAAATAGTCTTCCGAAAATAACTTCTGACACTAATTATCTATCATCAGGTGAGGATATTGATAAAACAAACATTTTTCTTTTTAATTGCTTGGCTTTAAGAATCTTCAAATAGCCCATTTTAATTTATATTTGATACTATTATGTATTCAAACACTTTTGATAGAAAAAAATATATATATAAATCTGCAATAAGTTAAACAATTTTTCGATCTTAAAAGAATTTTTTAAATACTTTTGTAAAATACTGCTTCTAAACTACTTGGAGTGAAATAGTATACAAATTCACCCTTGACACCGATCAATTACTTTGAAATTAGAATAATTCATTCAAACTATTTCTTTTGTTTATTATTATTCCTATAAGAAACTATTATTTACCTTTCAGATCATATTGTTACGTTTTATTACAAAACCAGTAATAAAACGTTGTTAATAAATAAGAGTTCTTTTGGATTGCAAAATTAAACATACACGAGTTTCACAGTTTATTTCACAATGTACAATACTCTTGGTTAATTATTACTACTCACAATATTACACTGATAGTGTCACTGTCCTTCAGATCACACAGTCCAATAATTCACTCACGGGCACTGAAATTCACATAAAATGACAGCACTGCACTGTCCTTTACTTCACGGCACTGCACTGTCTTAAACACGGCACTGAACTGTTACTTACAGTCACGGCACAACACTGTTTTTCTTATAAAAACACTTTACCACACTGCACTAAGTCGCACTGTAGCACCGATGTGACCATCAAGACATCTGAGCATAAACTGAACTGAGGTACTGGCAGGGTCTCTTATAAATGCCTGTAGAAGGGACTAGCCAAGGAAAGGTCCAGAAGTTCCAGGAAGATAGGCAAGGCGGGCCCTAATTAGATTCTGCCAGCTCCACTAGGTCAAGCTGTACAGGCTTAAATAGAGAAGCAGGGTGAGACCGAGGCTCTTCCAAGAAGGACTGGAAGGGACTAGTGCCTTCCACCAATTAGCGACAAATTAGCGGCACTTCTTTGAAACCCTCCGCACTCCCCAATCACGCCTTGAATAGTAGAGCCATTTAATTTTCGCAACACTATATTACAATTCTGTGGTGGCATCAATGGAATTATTATATTACTTATTGTATAATTTAAATTTTATATACTAAGGGCTGTCCAAAATGACAGCACCCCCATTAAAAACTTAGACCCTCGATTTTCCATTAATTTTCAGTAAACACTTATTTCAACAATTGAAAATGGAAATATAATATAGAAATTTTAAAATAAAGAACAACTAACCCTCTCAGACAAATCATCAATCTCCTTGGCATAATCATCACAGTCGTTTTGCATTTGCATATTAAAAGGAATAGTTCCTTTCAGTATAATATATACAAACTTTTCTAGAAATTTATTATATGGTAAGGTTTCATATTCAGTTTCACATAGGTCGTCTCCTCGTAAGTAAAAAACATCAATGAACTCTGATTTTAGGCTTTTCTTAATATATATTGGGTTTGCTGTAACACTAATATTCTGGAAAAAAAAATTAATTAATATACATTGCATAACAATAATAGGTTATGTAAACTTGTATAGTTTCTTAAATAAATAAATATGTAAACTATTAATAACTTTGTGATTTTAAAAGAAATTTTTATAACTAATATTACATAAATTTTATAAAAGTTGTTTTTAATTTATATATTTTCACTACTCTAACAGTATTACACACTGAACCTTATACAGGGTGGGGCACCATAACTTCCTTTTTTAAATTGCACGCCATTTAGTCGTTTGACGTAGTAGCAGACCGCCTACTTTTCGAGCAGTTGTTCTGTGATCGCAACCTAGTGTGCCTTTCGGAATCGCTTTAATTTAGCCCCATTGGCGCCTGTCCCAGAAACCTGAAATCAATTGTTACGTGGGTCACTACGTTCAGACAAACTGCAAGTGGAACAAGACGTAGAACTGGAGTCCCTCGGCCCATTAGATCACCTGATAACATTGAGGCAGTGAGAGCTTCAATTTTGCGATCACCACGGCGTTCTGCACGCAAACATGCGTCTGCCCTTGGACTTTCCAATCGTTCTGTGAGGAGAATTCTTCATGGTGATCTTTATTTTCATCCATACAAGATGGCGATTGTGCAGGAACTTTCTGAACGGGACTTCAATTCTCGGAGGAACACGTGTGAGGTGTTTCTGGAAGTCGTGCCTGAGGACGCAATTGTGTTTTTTAGTGATGAAGCCCATTTTCATTTGTGTGGATCCATCAACAAGCAAAACATGCGCTACTGGGCTGATACCAATCCTCGAGAATTGCATCAAAGGCCTTTGCATTCACCAAAAATCACGGTGTGGTGTGCAATTTCCTCAGGTGGAATTATTGGTCCCTGGTTCTTTGAGGAAAATGAAGTCACAGTGACAGTGAATTCGGACTGGTATGTAAAAATGTTACAGGATTTTTTTTTTTTTTTTTTACACAGCTGGATGAGTTGGACTTTGGGGACGTTTGGTTTCAACAAGACGATGCAACAGCACACACTTCTAGAGCATCGATGGCCGTTTTAAGGGAACACTTCCCAGGGGGCCTATTCTCAATTAAAGGTGACTTGAAATGACTGGCCCCCGATCCCCCAATTTGGCCCCTTGTGATTTTTTTCTATAGGGTGTTTTGAAATCCCGTGTTCATGTAAACCGACCAAGGACCTTACAAGATTTGAAGAACAACATCCAGGAAGAAATTGCCAACATAGCGCCTGCTATGCTGGTAAGAATTATGACAAACGCCAGAAATCGGTTCACCCAGTGTAGAGAGAATAGGGGACGTCACCTACCTGATTTGATCTTCAAAACCAAGGAAAACAAAACTTTATGTTTGACCTTACATTATATTAACAAATAAAAATTTTCTGATTCGTACAATGTGTTTTCTTAAGCTTTGAAAAAAGGAAGTTATGCTGCCGCACCCTGTACAGTTTTTTAAAAAAAATTATAAGAAGATTTTGTAATAAATATGTTACTCTGTTGTTTTTGGGACCAGATTATCGAGGAATGGGAGATCAGAAAACTCTTTGGATTCTATTTTTGTGTGGTCAAAGTTAACTAATCTCGAAATAGGAATTTAATCAAATTTCAACCCCTACTTTGTCACGATTTGTTTTCCGAAATAGAAGTTTAATAAAAATTATATAAATTTGTTATTTTATTAAGGGAGTGCACGGTCTTCCCCCCACTGATTAGAACGGAAATTTTTTAGTGTTTAGTACCTAATGAAAAACAAATTCTGTTAAACTGAGATAACACACATTCATCTAAAAAAAAAAATGTTAAAGATTTCCCTAAACGCGTTTAATTTTTAGTGTGTTTCATATATTTAAAGACAATTTGAATGCTTTCTGTCAAAAATATAATTGGTATAAGGAAATATTTAATATTATACAAGAAATATATTATTAATTGAATACATAAGTATATAAGAACAACAAAACAAAATCTCATCAGCAGCACTGCTACCTTCAAATTTTTGTTAGAAACTCATAAGGATGTTCGCCTTAACTAACTTGATCTGCCCATTGCAGACTTTAGCGTGCGTGGCCCCCGCCAAGGTCTTCATTCTGCCAGCTTCTTGCCATTTCATTTTAATTTTAGGCTGCCAATTGTAAATGAGTTTTCAACACAGCTTAAGACAATGGAGTAATTTTATACAAACTTACTTGTATAATGGCTGTCCATATTCACTAATTAAATAGTAATAACGAGAAAGTATTAACTTGATGATACACAAAGGTCAATTGAAAGAATGGTAAGTTGAAATCAGAAACAAATTTAATCCTTTAGAATCCACCTTCTAAAATCAAAACAGACTACCACTAACAAGGAGAGTGCACGGCCTTCCCCCCACCAATTTGAACTAAAATGTTTTACTGTTTCGTACCTATTGAAAAACCAATTCTGTTAAAGCGAGAGAACGCACTTCTCAAGCGTCCATCTACAAAAAAATTGTTAAAGTTTGCCAGAACATCCTGAGTTGTTCCCAAGACATCTATTTCAAGGAGTTTACCGTGGCTCAAGGGACAGTGCTTTTCTTTTGTAACCGGAAATCACAAGATCAAATCTCGCCGGGAGCGACTACTTTTTTTCTGGATTTTTTTTTCTTCATTTTTTGCTTCTAGGGGGTGTATTTAATATCAATAAATAAATAAAAAAGTTTTAGCAGATTTCCCTTAAGAGAAATCAGCTATTGAGGTCGTACTCATGATGCGAGTTTCGAAAAATTTCTTCAAATGTCCATCGATCCTACCCAGGAGATGACGAAAATGAGGTCCGTTCAAAATTATATATATATATATATATATATATATATATATATATATATATTTGTCTGTTAACGCTCTAGCGGTCGCAATTTTCGTTTGATCGTTACCAAACTCGATATTTAAACGTTTTAAGTAAAAATAAGGATCGAGTTCGTTAATGGCTGAAATCGGACCACTGGAAGGGGGGGGGGGGTTTAGAGGGGAGGATTTTCGAAAATTCGAAATATCTCCGTTACTATACGTCGGATCGAAAAATTATATAGAATCAATCTTATTGCAAATTAAATTTACTATAAATAGTGTTATATACATTTATTCTGTATCTTGAATATTAACCAACAACAATTACTAAAGATATTATTAACAATTAATAAAGATATTTAAAATTTTCTATCTCTAGACATGAAAATATTCTTTAACAGTTATATATGTTAGAGCTTTATTTTCCTTATGTAGGGCTTTGGATCACTGACATACATTTTTATCATCAAGTTAAAAATTTGATCAAGTGTCTCCAAATCTGCTCGTATTTGATCAAACAGAATCGTAAAATACCATGTAGTAATAAAATATATTCTACTGTTCAACACCATTGTTAAACGGAATAAAATTGTTAACTTGATGATAGAAGTCAGTGATCCGAAGGCCCTACATAAAAAAAAATATAGCTCTAACGTATAAAACTGATAAAGAATATTTTCATGTCAAGCGCTAGAAAATTTTAAATATCTTTATTAATTGTAAAATAAAATAATATCAAATAAATTGGTAAAAACAGAAGTATTATTAAAATATCTGTGTTATTATTGATAATTGTTATATACTTATGTTTTCAATTAATAATAATGCTTTCGATATAAAGAAGATTGTAGGGAACTTACACTCTGGGTTGAACAAACAGAAAAGAGTTTACTTCATGAGTTTAAAAATTTGATTACAAGGTAAATGTACAGAAGGATCTATATACAATTTTAATTACCTATATTTCATTCTACTGGAATACATTACTATTTATAAGAGGAACTGAGCGAAATCAACCAACTCCTTGAACCCCTCCCCCCATTGTTTCAAAACTGGGTAAATCTTTAATCCTTACCTCTTAGAAGTGGTTTAAACCAGAGATTTGTTAATGAATAAGTCCCCCAAGTTTTTTAATATTTGACTTTGAATACATAATGACTTCAATTTAATAATGCATATTAAACATCCCAATTAAAATGAAACTACCAGAGATTGCTCTAAAAACCTCTGCAAAAAAAAGGAAAAATAAAGATAGGTAAATCTTGTTGTTACCTTCAGGAATTTAGGCACAGCTATGTCATGAGGTGATGTATCCTCTGTTTCTGCAATATTTATCAGTCCTAAGAAGTCTAAGCCATTTGGATACAGAGTATACGATACATTATCATCATCATGTGTGTCAGTTGGAACAGCTTCATTTGTATCAGGTGTTAAATCAATACTGGAAAGGATGTCCCAAGAACATGCAAAACTACATCCTGCGACCAGAGTATAGCCTTCATAAATTGTGCCAAATAATAAACCCACTTTGGGTGTTAGGTCACCCTTCAATTGCTAAAAACAGAAAAAAATAAAATAAAATTAAGAAATGGAAATGGAACTTTAATTTAAAAAACAAACATAAATATGTCACAAACTATGGAAATATATTTGAGGAACGGAATAGTTTTTTATTTCAAGTTAAAATTGAGGCTTACTAGAAAATAACTGTATGTGCCACATGGTCTAATGAGAATGAAAATATTTATCTCAATATACCATGAAGTGCCAGGTTCTGCCACACAGCTTTGATAGGAGTCCAAGTTTTAAGCTTGACACATTATCTGCCATATAATAGTGGCATCACAGACCAAAGATAGTAACTTCTTCATTCAAATAGGAAGAAGAGGGGGGGGGAGGGAGAAGGGCAGTCAGACAGTCATGAGTAAATGACCAATTCACATGCAATAGAAAGAGCTAAGAAAAAAATCAAAGACAGTGTTTCATTGAAAAGGAAGATAAAACTCAATGAGCAAACACAACCAAAATTCTTATGTTTGAAACTTTGTTATTATAGAAATATAAAGGTTCTCATATTTGAAAAGAAAAAAAAATTATCTCATTTAATATTCAAGATAGAAAGGGGAAAAAAATTGTTTCTTTAGGCAAAAACAAAATGAAGTTAATATTGCAAAACTTAATAACAGTAAAAGAAAGACTAATTCGTATCCCCTTCTTAGTTTTAATTAACACCCAATCCTTAATATTATCATAAGACTTAAAAAAAAAATACATATATAGTTAGAAAGCACATGATAAAATGTTAAATGCCACAGTTTTAGCAATACACTACGGGGGGACTATACCCCACATAGCAGTATTTGTAACTACATATTTTCCTTTGAAGCACAAAGGTGTTAATTTGGAAAATAAGAAAAAAATTATGGTTGGAAACAATTTACTTGGTTGGAACAAAATTAATAACTCCTGCTATAGTTTTAGAGTATGTCCCGTGTTTACTTCATTTTACGACAAAAGTGAAAGCAACAAATGTTAGTCTAAATAAAAAAGTAAACAGCTTTTGTTATGTGCACGATTGCCGAAAAACAAATAGAAAATGAAATATTGCGAATTTTAATTTCAGGCCTCCCTAATAACCCCTACTCCTGTTTGAACCGAAAAGTTTTAATATAGCCTATAATCTCGGAAGAATTAATGCTAATTCACATACCGAGTTTTGTTAAGTTCGGTTCAACCATTAGTGCCAAATGAAATAGTTGGCTCCCACTTTAGTTTTTAATGTATATCTCGTTTATACTTTATTATGAAACAAAAGTGAATATCACAAAAGTTACTTCAAATAAAAAAATAAACTACTTTTGTCATGTATATATAACAAATTTTTAAATTCAGAACTTCCTTACAACCCCCACTCCTGCCCGTCCCTAGAAATGTTGGTATGGCTTATGATAATGAAGGCGTTATGGCTAATTCACATGCCGAGCTTTATTTAGTTCGGTTGAGTCTTTTGCGCCAAATAATATTGTTGAATCCCGCTATAATTTTTAATGTATAACGTATTTACACTTTGATATATGAAAAAAGTGTATATAACAAAAGTTACTCTAAATAACAGAATAAACAACTTTTGTTATGTGCATATTTGCTGAAAAACCAATAGGAAATGAAATATCACTATTTTTAATTTCAGGCCTCCCTTATAACCCCAACTCCTGTTCACCCCAGAGAAAATTAATATAGCCTAAAGTCTAAGTTCGGTTAGTAGTAATATACATACCAACTTTCATAAAATTCGGTTCACCCGTTTATGCGTGAAAAGGTAACAAACAAACATACACAAAATAAAGAAAATGTTAAAACGAAAAAGTATCTTAAAATTTTGAAAAAAAAATCAATGTACCCACAGAGGTTACAATTTTATATATACACACACAGTTTCGAATGGATCTCATTTTCGTCATCTCCTAGGTAGAATCGATGGACATTTCAAGACAAATTTTGAAAGTCGTGTCATGAGTACGACCTCAATAGATGATTTCCCTTAAGTGAAATCTGCTAAAACAGGAGTCTTATATAAAGAAATAAATAAAGATAGGCCAGGATGTATTGGCTCCATTTAGCACAACCAATTCCAAATAATAAAAAAATAAGATTCCTAAACTATTAAAAATACTATCCACTTTTGAAATTATAATCAATAAAATTCTTAAAAACAAATCCAGTAACCTACCTTATTTTAAACAAACTGTTTCTCAGGTACTACTAGGAAGAATTGGATGATATAAGACAGTTTATCAATTTTATTATGAGCTTTAGGCATTCAACTTACCTGTGAAACGTTAATAAGTCAAAAATTTAATGTATTTACAAAAATCTCTATGAGAGCGGGTGAAGTAATTAGTTTCATACTTTATACCCATAGAATTATTAACAGATAATTAAGTCACAAGAGCTAGAGTTTAGAGGTCCAAATATTTTTATAAGCAACTTAATGGATAAATTCAAAAGGATTACACCTATGTCCAATGCTATTACAGATTAAATAGCCCAGTAATACTTATTAACTCATATATCACCAATAGAACATTTTGTGTCAAAATAAATAACTCCTATTCATCGACCAAAAAAATGGAGGCTGGCCTACCTCAAGGATCTGCACTTAGTGCAGTTCTCTTTATTATTTATATCAACGACATTCCTAAAACTATAAATACTACTTTATCCCTCTTTGCAGACGACACGGGCATATACACGTCTTCCTACAGAATAGATACAATAATTAATCGACTCCATAGTAGCTTTAACAAATTATCCAAAATTTTTACTAAGTGGAGAATCAAAGTCAATAAAGCAAAAACACAAGCTATTATTTTTACAAAAAGAAGACCGAAAATTCCAGAGCAATCTAACTTTGACAATAATCCTATATCATGGTCGAAATATATTAAATATTTAGGGGTGACGTTAGACAAAGGACTAACATTCACAGAACACATAAATAAAACGTGTGATAAAGCTAATAAAGTTATTTGCCAGATTTACCCATACTTTAATCGTAAATCGAAACTGAGCCCTGTGAATAAACTAATGTTATACAAAGCCTGCATCAGATCAGTATTAACATATGCTTGCCCCGTATGGAGCTATATATCAAACACCAATTTAAGAAAACTACAAATATTTCAAAACAAATGCCTGAGAATTGTGTATAATCTCCCCTATCATACAAGAATAAGAAAATTACATCATATTTCAAACTTACCAATGGTAAAGACATATATCCGTAATCTAACCACTAAATTTTTCAAATCTTGCAAACACAAAAACAACCCACTCATCAATGAAATAGGTAATTATAACAAAGAAAGCACTTCTAGATACGTACATAAACGAACGAAGCACATCTTACTCTAACACAAGAAACTGACTAAATCAATACCCAACAGGCTAGGCTAAAGACATGTAACACCTTTATCTTAATCCCTATTTTACCTCTAATCATATTAAATAATCATAAGAAAGTCTGTACTTGTTATTATTATTAGCTCATAAGGTCTCTTAAATTTGTAAATATTTAAAATAACTGTTATTCACTAAGTTGCAATATGACTGCCTACTATTAGTCAATTGCATTTCAACAATCTGCTACTTAAATAGAATTTTTATATTATGTTTCCTTTTGTAATTGCAGTGGTCACAAGGAACACTATGAATTATCTTGTAAAAAAAAATTCTTGTTATTCAATAAAGGATTATTATAATAAAAAAAAAAAAAAAAAAAAAAAAAAAAAAAAACCCAGTAATGTCGATCCAAAATTTGCACTGCACACAGTACTTGGTAAATCCAGAACTCTAGGCTAAGGGACAGATAAATTAAGCTCTTTCACCTTAGTGGACAACAGTTTACTCAAAGTCTCCAAGCTATTTGGTTCACCTTGTAATTAAAAAGAGTAGCATTATAATTAGTCATTAGCAATAACCTTTGCAACTCCTATAGGGAATAAAGATTATGCCATTGATGGCAAAAAACATAGTTTAAGAAGGTAGCAGTAAGGCAGTCGTAAAATTAGGGAAATGAGATTTTAGCAATCAGGGCATATATAAAAACACAGACTCAAAGTGAGCCTTTATTATAGGCTACAATTTCAAAAGTCTAAGTAAAAAGGTTCATAAATTAAAATCATTTTGTCAATTTTGATTTTTAAAAAGTAATCCTATAAGCAGAAACCATTTATGCAAATTCCATGTCCTTCCATGACAAAATATAGCAGTATGCAAGAATAAGCGAAGAAACAAATAATGAATCAAACAAAGAAGTTATAGGTTCAATTTCAGTATTTTTCATGTCTACACGTATAAAATTAAATAATTTAAGGTATGTACACAAAAATAAGTAAAATCTTGTTTTTGAAAGAGGACTCCCAGGAGAATACTTAGTTATTTAAAAAGCGGTTTCAATGTAAGAGCATCAACAAGCCTAGACCACCGGATCCTAAACTGCATTAGTTATACAATATGAAACTAAAAAACAATAAAAAGCTGTATGGCAAGCTGTATAGCTGAGCTAAGTAATATTTTAGAAGAAGTAATAAGAGTATTAAAATCCACAATGAATTGGAAAGGACTCATTTCATAATGGACAAAACAATGACCGTAACATATACTAAACTTCATTACTATAACAATACAATGACTCAAAAACTTATATTTCAATGGCAGGATTTGTTTCCAGCTAACTAGGGGTAGAATAACGTTAAATAACTGTTTGCTTCATTACTAAACTAAAATTATACCATCAGTCTAAATAACATGGATACACTTACTTTAACAATTTGTTCAAGAAGCTGAACTCTGGGTGGCATTATGGATACAATTATGAATCAAAATGTAAATAGGTTGGACAGTCAAATCTCATGCAGAATATCACAACAGCAAGTTAACAAGTTTCAAACTTTCCGCTAACATATTGCAAACTCTAACAGGTTATAACTGACATGGCCGCTCATTTATAAAGACCCGTTCAAACACCCTTTGTTGCAAGGTAAATTTTTCAGGATTATCACAAATTTAAACCAAATTGAATTAAGTTTGGTTTCCTTCAACAAAGTCACAAATATTTTGTCAATTATAACGAATTTTCTTCTTACATAGCAAGCTTAAATTACACATTGGACGTAATATATCTCAAATTCCAAAGAATAATACTCTTACCAACATGTTATTATCAATCCTATAATCACATAAAATCATTTAATTTTGTTAATACTAAAACACTCTAAATATATAACATGTCTTTTAAAAATTGATTTGGCGCGTTTTTTTTTTATTATTATTCATAAATTATTAATGAGGTGCACGCATTATTACAAATGAAGGGAAAATTATCTCCACCTTAAAGAGACAATATATCTGATTATATAATTTTTGACCGATTGTCGTGGTCAACATATTGTAGTTTTGTTTAATACTTCAACTTATTTTTTTTAGTATTCATTTCGTGCATAAAAATATCCTTCAGATATGAAGTGCTTTAATATATCATTTACAAATAGGAAACGTCTACTTCCAAGTCGGTAGACGCCTCAGCCTCTCTGTTCTATCATAACAATCTTGTGTACTTCATTTTATCCTTGTTTATAATGAACCTTAAAGCATCGCTTTGTGCAAATACTTCGCCTGTTTTTTATTTCACATTCGACCAAAATGTCTATGAACACTCACTCTACCTGCATTTATTTTCCATGTTTATAATAATCATGGAAACATTGTGTGGCTTTCAAAAGGAAAATAAAGTCCGTCACGCAGGGGCTGCGTAAAATAAGCAGATTTCCCACGCGAAGGTTTACAATAGATAAATATACATACAGGTAACACTTCCTTGAATGCTCAGTAAATTCGCAATACAAGTTATTAATCTCTACAACGTAAAGCGGCTGAATTGAAAACAAACAGGTAAGCCAGCCTCGTAGTGCTGTATAGATGGACCGGAAAGACAAACACTTAATGAAATATATCTGAGTATAACATATTAATTTTAATGAAAACAATTTACTAAAGACAGTGCTGTAATTTATACAGAATCAGTTTTATATCAATCACTCAAATTTTAGTAATCCAAAAACAAAAGAAGGGAGGGATCAACAGAACGTACTTGCATATATCTCACAAAGTAAAAGTTCAACGAAACAATAATTGGTATTTAAGCTTCGAATATTGTGGTTTATTATATAACAGACCATCGTTTATGTAACACTTGTAGAAGTGGGGGATTACTGAAAGCTGAAAACTGGAAAAAGCAAATATCTCGGTTAATATTCATGATAGAGAATAAATGTATATAACAATATTTATAGTACATTTAATTTTCAACAAGATTGCGCTGTACACTTTTTCGATCCGACTTATAGTAACAGAGATATTTCGAATTTTTAAAATTCTCCCCCTCTAAACCCCCTTCTTCCCCCTGATTCCATTTTAGCCGTTAACGAACTTGATCATTCTTTTTACATAAAACGACTAAATATCGAGTTTGGTAACGATCAAACAAAAATTGCGACCGCTAGAGTGGTAACAGACAAATATATATATATATATATATATATATATATATATATATATATATACACACATATACAGTTTTGAACGGACCTCATTTTCGACATCTACTAGGTAGGATCGAAGGACGTTTGAAGAAAAATTTCGAAAATTCCGTCAGGAGTACGACCTCAATAGCTGATTTTCCTTAAGGGAAATCTGCTAAAAGTGATTCTAAAACCAGAATGTTTTAACCCATTCAATTTTAAAAAAAAATTAATAATAGATGTTTTTTTTAAAAAAAACAAAAAAAACATGTAAACTAGTAAAAGCCTGTGAACACCATAAAGCCTAAAATTATCTTTTTTCTGTATATTATACTGTTTAAACGGTCTTCTTTGTTTCTAAGAACTTCCAATAAATAGGCTATCGTAGACCCAATTAACTTTGTTGTTTGTTCTTTAGGAATTTGTCACATTCTACCACAACGGCTGTGCTTCATGCTTCCCTGTTCCACATTCCTCGTTTCCGCTAAATCAGCGATTAATTTTATCCCAAATGTGCTCTGCAAAAATTATAGACTAGAGGAGGAGTGTTTTTTTTGTTTTTTTCAGAAACCGTGGTGTTTATATGAAAGTCATTCTTATGTAATATATTTTGGATAGTTGTCTTGTTTGAAGACATATGTTCCATCCAACCCTAATTTGTTCCTACTCTGTTCTTAATTTTCCTTTAATATATTTAAATTCACGTGCTTATCTACATATAATTCCACTAATTTATGTACAACTTACTCCTTTTGCAGTCACACACTTCAGATCATAATATTACCTCCTCCGTGATTATCATACCCTTCAAATTTATCATTTTCATGGCTTCATTATTCGTTTCCCTACCATCAGACTAAAAACATTGGTTTTTGAATTGTCCGAAAATATGACAGACAGAGAAAGAAGCAGGCTCCTTCAAATGTTCTTTTGCGGGAAAAACAGCACTTAGGTTTATTTTATATTACTTAGAAATGACTTCTTTATTAAATTCACGCAATTTATTCATACCGTCTGTGAAGTAACATTTACCCCGTAACGTTAAGATAAAGGCTTATTTTTCGAGAGTTTATTGGAGGTTCTACACGAACAGTTTTTAGGATTTGAATTCAGTTTTGACTGGCTTTCAGTACGCCAGAAGAAAATCCTAATAATTCAATTTTTTTTATTATTTTAAATATTGTCGAAGGATTTTACCCACATTTCCCCTATTTCATGAACCCATTCGTTTTTTTTCCCGCTAATTCACAATCAATTCCTTGATAATTCCATTGCACTGGTTGAATATATACTAAAGTGAGTTTCCACGAGTTAGGATATATTTTGCGACTTTTAATAAACTAGGATTATACTATTCAACGATTATTGTTTTATTGGTTACCTTGTGAACTTTGTTGTACAAGTATTCAGAGACTTTTTTTTTTCTAATGCTCATGAACAAAAATGTCAATATAATTCCATAAAAAATTTCACATTTTGTATAAGATAGAAACTGTATGACCTTAATTGAGTCGTTCAGTTGACACTCTAAGTCCATTTTCCTAACTTTTCAGGAAAGCTGGTTTTATTAATTTTTTCTATAAAAAATTCCCATATCCCCTAAAGAATTTTAATCTTTATTACACGGAAAGGGAACATTTTTGTAATTAAAATTCATAGCTTTTATGTTTATGGTTACAACCAAAAGGATGTGGTAATGTTTTTTGTATTTCAATATGAGACTTAGTCAGAGTGTCAACTGAACAATTTGTGTAAACTCTCCAAATAAGTCCAGTGTTTCAATTAATTTTTAGAAAATTAATTATAAACACAGGAGAGGGGACATTAAATAAAAGAGAATTTTACACAGTAAATATATTTCAATAATAATCAGGTTACAAACAAATTTATAGGCTACAAATGAAAAATCACCTTTTCAATCAAGAAAAAAAATTTTTTTTTTAGTTATATATTTTTTAATCATAAACAATATCTTCGGATTCAGTATTTATATCAACAGCAGATCGATGCTTCAAGCTTTTGTAATGCTTGTGATAAATTGGTGGTATAAATGGCAAAAGTTGTAATAAATCTTTTTTTTTCCCAAAGTAATGGCTCTGCATGTTTCATATAAAAGATTCTGTTTAATATTAAAGAACTCTTTTGGCCTTCCAGTTCCTGTTTTTCTAATGTCTATTTCAAAAAACTTTCTTGAGTTAAATGATGTCTTGTACTGAATAATAAAAGGTTTTGATTTCTCCACTCTAATCCACCGCATTTTCAACCAATTAACCTTTTCATTTATGTTGTTGATTTTCCTATTTAAAATCTCAGCTTCAAGCATATGAGTACTTAAGAAGTCAGTATGGCTCATTTCTGTCCAAACAATTTTTTTTTTTGAATATTTAATAATATTACACCAATCTTAAGGAGAATATATATTTGGAATCTTTTTGGATTTTTTTTCAATAATGCCAAAGTCAGCATCATTCGTTAAGTAACTATGACCACTAACTAAGAATTTTAAATCAATATTTGAAATTTGCATTGCCGCATTCATAACAAGCTTCATTAAGCTCAGAACTAATTTTGGCTAAAGTGCATTTTATTCCCCCCCCCTAGCCGCCATCTTGTTACGCCACTGTCCGACATCTTGTTTGTCTCCGCACTCTTAGGGTCCAACAAATTAGGTGAGTTAACAAAATTTAAGTTAAAATTAACGCCCCCCCCCTCCCCCTGGTTTTAACCGCCGATGGCGTATTTTGGAAATTTTAAAGTGTTAAAAAAGATAAAGTAAGAAAAACAAAACCCCCACCCTGGGAAAAACAAGATGGCCGCCGTCATCATCGTGCGCCATCAAGGGGGGGGGGGACTAAAATGCACTTTCACCCTAATTTTATATTTTGTTTTGCCCTGTGCAAGAGTCATAATAGAGAACAATATTTTGATAAGAACTTGCATAACGTTCAATATGTTTAACTAAGGAAGTTGCTATTTCTTGAGAACCACGGCATCCTTCAGGTTTAGGCCAGCTAAACATGAAGGATAAATTTTGATTAAAATTGTGACAACCAAAGTTGAATACATACATATTGCGTTTGTAATACGCAATTGATGTGCTGAGTTTAGAATAAGGTAAGGCCTTCTGTAAATCAAAAGTGCAAACATAGTAATTTTTATTCGCATTATATTCTTTTAGTTTTTCCCTTGCTAGTTTTACTTCTGATAAATGCAACACTTTATTATTTTTAGCTTCATCTTTTTCCTGGGGAGAAGTTGCATAAAAGATTTTGTTTTGAAGCGCGTCACACGTAGAACAAGTATCCTTACTTGGAATCTTAAAATGCAGATTAAATTTTGTACTGAAAATGTGATAGTACATTTTCTTTTTTACTGGAGTGATATTATTTTGAGTACAATTTTCTAAATAGATCTGGTACATTTTATTAATTGTAAGTAAAGGATTTAATTATTTTCGGTGAGAGTTGTGTTCTCGAGTATAGTGATTTGAAAATGCGGGAAAAGATTTTATGTGTTTTATATCGCTAGATGCATCTACTTTGTTAATTGCCAATTTTTTTTTTCGTTTATCTTGTAAGTGATTGATGCACGTTTTAGAAGCACAAGAGGTATATCAGTCCATCATTAATATTGAATGTATCTTTAAAAAATTGCTTACAAACTTGTATCCTTTCGTCTCCTAAGGCAAAAAGTAATGAAACACATGTTTTCTTGATTCTTTGGATTGATTTCTAGGTCTTTGCCGTTTTGGAGCTCCTTTCGTAATTATATCTCTAATAAACAGTTTCTTTTCCATTTGGTTTTCAGATTCATGAATATACCAAAAATGTGTTATTAAATTTATTATTGCAACGTTTTTTGCATTCACAGCACTTATCTTGAGATATAAGTATATTAGAAATTACCTTTCCACTCCTATTAGTGTAGGATTTACCCTCATTCCTAAGCGCATTTTGTTTATTCCTAAACCAGTTTGCAGAATTTCTTGTTAAGGAGTTAGACCTCTATGTTTGCTCTACAAGGAATCAACTATAGTTACAAGGCTAGTGAGTGATTCATTCTTCATTGTGCAAGTGACTCATTTGAGCACTTTTCAGTTTCTATAACCTTCGCTGCGAATTGTCTACCATCTCTCAAGTCTTTAGTGTTTGATTTTATACAATGGAATCTCGTTATGTAAGTTTATATCTTTATTTTCATTGTAATATTGATTGCAGTTTTATTGCTTATAAGCAATACAACTATTTATTATATTTCAAAATCAGTAGTTGTAGCAACACCTATCCTATGCTGTGGTGATTGATGAGGTTTACTGTGAATGAAGATACTTAAATTCATTCTATTTTGATTTGACTTTATCATGTATCAGAAAACATTGTAAATCATTTCTGCACTATCACTCTATAGCTTACTCATTCTGTCTTATTAATTTGAAATCTAATCTGTGAAGTAATATGTACATTACAAACATGTAATAATTGCTGGGTATAACAAGAAATATAGGGATCTAAGAAAGGAATTAAAGAAGGAAGTACCTTTGTTTATTGATACTATCAATAATAATAATAATACCAATGGACTTAGTCACTCTGTAAACTGAAAAATATTTCATATTCTTCTGAGTGAATTTTTCAATGCAATTTTAAAAGCCTTAATGATTTAATTTTCTGCTGACATTTATTGTCTGCATGGACCCTCATGTATAAAGTTACTAAAAATACAAAATTAGCGTTTTTGCAAAAATGGACTTAGTCATAGTGTCAACTGAACGACTCAATTATTACAAGTAATTAATCCTGTTATGATGATAATATGAATACTATAAAATGTAACTAAAGTACTCCTCACAGACTATTCACCCTTATGTCTTAGCCTCTCCCATCTTTCTTCTTCACTCAGGTTTTCCTTTTCCCAGTATGGCATGGGTTTTAGAGCATTGCACCTTAACGAAGCATAGCTTTCATCCACTAGCTTAAGTGAGCATTTGGATCAAATTATTTTTTTCCATTTCACAGCTTATCTCGCAACTTAAACTGCACCTACAAATCCGATTGTGACATAGTGTGCATAGTATTGTTAGGTATTGCTCATTTGCTTCAACAATGCTCTAACGCAAAAAGTGCGTCAAGTAGGGCTGCATTAACTACGCACATTTCCTACGTGCTGGATGACGCAACCGTCATCTAATCTCCCTCCATCTATTCTCTATTTCTTTCGTAGTAAGAAGCCAATGTAATGAAAATTGAAATGTTTAGTTACACTAAGAACTCGCTTAACACTTTAGATACGAAAATATGAACTACTCACTAGAAAATTAAATTTCCAAAGTGGATGGTTATTTAATATTTTTCAATCAGACTCATAAGAATGGAGTTATATTGAATTTTCGATCCCCTCTCCTTCTTAGTGTTGAATGCAACTATTAATTATTGAGTAAGGTATATATCAAATAAACATTTCTGAGTCCACAACGTAAAACCTCAATCGATGTGGCCAACGTCACAAAACACGAATTTATATGGGTATGACATTGTAAATTTCTGTTGAAAAGAATATTTGGTATTTATGCTTGGAGTAAGGCGTTTCATGATATGATATGGCATGCGATGACTAAGAGTGGGGGTTTATTGAAGGCTAACGACAAAACCATAACAAATAACTGGCTTTAAAATTTAAGATGCAAAATAGTGTATGGAACAACTATTATAGAAAACTAAATTAACAACATCTAAAACACTGGTTCAATTTCAGCCATTAACGAATTTGATCCTTAGTTGTACGTAAAACGTTTAAATATCGAATTAAAATAAACAACCAAAACATTAGGAGCGCCAAAGAAAATATATGTATATATAATTTTGAACTAACCTCACTTTCATCATCTCCTAGGCAGGATCTGTGGATATTTGAAGTTATTTTGTTGGATATCCCGTCATGAGTACAACCCCAATATCTGCTTTTCCTTGAGCTAAAACCATGATGTCTGAGTCACTACCACCGGAAGTAGTTATGAAGTACACTTTTAGTTAATAGAGTGTCATTTTGGGAGGAAATTGGATTTCGCTATTATAATATTTATAGCAATTTGTGTGTTCTGAATAACCATGATTTTTGAGTTATGACATTTTCGCAGTCATATTAATCTTTCTAGCTTCGATTCTGCCCTTTCACACCTAAGACAGTTCCTGCTGACAACAACTTATTCAAATTATATTATTTTGCATAAGTGATGATTAATTTTAAATAGTGTTCGCTTTTTTGAAATTCCATTTTCATCTCAATCTAGAAAATTTATTATAATTCACTCATATGGAATACATTAATTTGTTATTTAATTGAATATTCAGTTTTAGTCCATCCAATTTAATCAATTATTATTTGTTTGTCTGCTTCAGCCCAACAGGTTATTACCAGGCTTTTACCTAATTTAATCACCTTGAATTAGTTTAACTTTTCGTTTTAATTAAATTTACTTCACCTACAGGCACAGGCTTATATCCAGGCATTCCAGATCATAAGGACAAATTATGGGGCAAATCCCTTTTGATGTGATTTCCATAAATAAATAAATGAAATAAAAAAAGAATTTACTGTGTTGAGAAAATTTGTATAATCGTTCCTTCGCTTGGTTCCCTTCTTTGCCCCATACTGTGACGCTATTCCCAAGGAGTTAGACCTCTATGTTTGCTCTACAAGGAATCAGCTATAGAATACCTTTTATAGATACAAGGCTAGTGAGTGATTCATTCTTCATTGTGCAAGTGACTCATTTGAGCACTTTTCAGTTTCTATAACCTTCTCTGCGAATTGTCTACCAACTCTCAAGTCTTTAGTGTTTGATTTTATACAATGGACGGGACGTCTCGTTATGTAAGTTTATATCTTTATTTTCATTGTAATATTGATTGCAGTTCTATACAGATGTGTTTATTGCTTATAAGCAATACAACTATTTATTATATTTCAAAATCAGTAGTTGTAGCAACACCTATCCTATGCTGTGGTGATTGATGAGGTTTACTGTGAATGAAGATACTTAAATTCATTCTATTTTGATTTGACTTTATCATGTATCAGAAAACATTGTAAATCATTTCTGCACTATCACTCTATAGCTTACTCATTCTGTCTTATTAATTTGAAATCTAATCTGTGAAGTAATATGTACATTACAAACATGTAATAATTGCTGGGTATAACAAGAAATATAGGGTTGGCAAATAAGTCCTTTCAGTTTTTTAAGTTGAAAGAAAACTATTGTATATTTTGAACATAATTTTTATTTTAATCTACAATGTAATGTCCATTATTTTATATTACTTTACCCCATCACTCCATCAGCTGAATAATCCCATGCTCATAGAATGTCTGTGGTTTATTAGCGAAAAAGTGATAAAGGTGCTCCCTGACACCCTGTTCGTTTTCAAACCGTTTTCCACCTAAGGAATTTTGTAGAGACCGGAATAAGTGGTAGTCACTAGGAGCAAGGTCCGGTGAATAGGGAGGGTGGGGCAAAAGATCCCATCCAAGGGCTAACAATTTGTTGCGGGTGACTAACGAAATGTGGGGCCTGGCATTATCATGATGGAAGACGACACCCTTTCGATTTGCCAGTTCTGGGCGTTTTCGTAGAATTGATTCATTCAATTTTGTTAATTGTGAGCAGTATAGAGTGGAATCGATTGATTTACCTTGTGGCAGCAGGTCATAAAAAATCCCACCATACAGAAAGCATTATCTTCTTTGGGTGCAATCCCGCTTTAGATGTGGTTCCAGGTGGTTCGTTGCTAGGTCTCCAAGATTTTTTTCGCACCACATTATCGTAGACAATCCACTTTTCATCCCCTGTCACAAGTCTTTTAAGAAATGGATCGTTTTCGCAGGGAATCGCAAATGGAAATGCGTTTTGCCAAGTTGGCTTCGGTCAGAGAGTGGGGGACCCAAACATCCAGCCTAGAAACGTAGCCGAGCTTCCGCAAATGATTTTCTAAGCTTGTATGTGATATGTCTAGGGCCTCAGCAATGTCTCGCACTGATTGGGAAGGATTTTGATCGACTATAGCCTTAACATCAATGCTTTCAATTTCTTGTGGACGACCAGGTCGTGGTGCGTCGTTTATGTCAAAATTCCCTGCCCTAAACTTGGCAAACCAATTTTGGCACGTGCGCTCTGTTAAGGCTTTATCCCCATAGACCCCGCATATTTTTTTATGAGCCTCTGCAGCTCCCTTTCCTTTTTTGAAATAATACAGCAAAATATGCCTATAATGCAATAAATTACCGTCCATCTTCTCAGCTGGATCACAAACGCAATACTGACCTAATCTTAACAAGTGTCGACAGACATAACTGTTTACATATTACAAATAGGATAAACAATCCTCTGTTGGGATTAATTGCATCAGATAAATGTGACATATTGTAAACAAAACTTGAATACAAAAACCGAAAGGACTTATTTGCCAACCCTATATTAGACCACTTGAATAAAATGGAGGAATTGTTTTTATTTCAGAGTTTTTGAAGTGAATTTTACCTATAAATACTAAGAAAAAAAGTAATAAACTTGCGACTATGTTTATTAAAAATGTCAAATAGAAGCATTTGTTCTATGCAATCACTTAAGTCTCTTTTTGTAAAAATGAAAACAAGCAAATGTTTTACAATAGTATAATCGAATTTAAATTAGGTCTTTAACCTTTAAATACGTTCACATGGCGAAACACTATATATACCTTGTATTTCAGAAGAAGAGATTCTGCTAAGCTGCTATTCAGATTAAATGTTATTTTTTTCTGTTTGGTTGAATATACGTTTTATTGATGAGAAAAGAGGGGATGTCGTAAGTCAAAAACAATAGCTACAAATGGATACATGGTGGTAGAATTTGAGGAATTAAAAAATAAGAGAAAACTTAAGATTAAATGATAATAATTTTGTTTTATTAGAAAATTATGGGTATAACAGTAATTACGAATTGTACTGTGAGTTAAGAAATCAAACTTAAACCCCAATTTAATGATGATATTTCATAGAATTTTCAAATCTAAAAGATTTATAGTGAAATGATGTTTGGCCAATTAAAAATATAATTTCCTATTATCAAGTATCCATGGAGGGGATCCATTGAAAAATTTCACTCAATAATTGTGTCCTCCATAATAAGTTGACAAGTGTGTGTGTGTGTGTGTGTGTGTGTGTGTGTGTATACAAGCTAAGGTACCAGGCTTCGCTTGGGAAGTCATTAGAGGCTGAAAGATGTATATATATATATATATATATATATATATATATATATATATATATATATTTGGGAAGGCTTCAATGTGTACAACTATACTTCCCATTTGTTTTCCCATAAGGGTCATGTAGGAGACTTGTAGATTAGAAATTTTAGTTTTGAAGGATAAATGAAAATAAGTTCCTAGTCAATCCCTCTCGACTGTTTGCCACACAGGAAATAATTCAAATCATAATCAGGGATAGCATTTATTATAATTAAATATTATCAGTAATGTACATATTTCCTCTCAGAAACCAATCCGTGAATGTGAGCATAGTTATATTAATAATAGTAAATTTGGATAGAATGCAATTCCATCATTTCACAGGAAATAAGTTAGCACAATTAATTGTATTAGCCTCCCAACAATGTCTGCTGCAATATTGCTTTACTTAAATTATTTATTAAAACATTAAGAATAGTTATTTATTATACAAGTGACGAAAGTAGATCATTTTACAACTCGAGTGAAACGTTTACCCACACGAGCGAAGCGAGTGTGGTAATTTCACGAGAGTTGTAAATTCTACTTTCGTCACGAGTGTAATATTAAATTTTTTCTGTAAGTGTGTAATACATGATCAGATCTAACCAGAATATGAACAAAATTAGGATGTTGTGAAGATTATGGTATGTTGTTGGTAGGTTATAAGCATGGTTGTGAAAGGTTATAAGCATAGTTATAAAAGTGCAGTTAAAAAATAGTTATTGCAGTTATAAACAAGTGCACGTTATAAACAAGGAAGGTAATTATTATTATATTTAAATTTTAAAATATATTGATTATTTCCACCAATAAATCATTCACATTTCAATTTATTTTGTTAAAATAAATTCTTACAATGTTAAGAAACATTTAAAAGCATTTAATTTCCAACTTCAAATTATTTTTTAATTTATACTTATTACTAATTAAGAAGGCAATTCACTTTCTTCACTTGTGAAGAAAGTGATTACTTTCTTCACTCTATTGCAAAATGTTTCACTTTCTTCACTCATTTCAGTTTAGTAATGTTACCATTATTCAACGGTTACAGAAAAAAACTATTTTCTAGTGATTTATATTTCTGGTATAAACAAATAACAGTGATACCCTAATACTAAATAACAGTAGCCCTCCCTGCAAACTAAAATCATCATATTGAGTTTAAGGGCTTATTTTCTTTTGTTATAATGACATTACCAAGTAACATTTAATAGTAATAGATAGTATATAGTCGTTTCAATAACGTCAACATTTCTGAGGAAATAAGATAATAACACTGAAGTTAAAGAGTTTGATTTCGCAAATTTTCCGCTATCACAGGTTGTGTGAATTCAGCATGACTTTCTTTAAATAATAGATTATAAAATTTAAAGAATTGAAATGCTCTTAAAGTTTAAATTTATATTGAAGTTAAATAATGAAGTTATTTTCTAATTAAAATAAATAATAATTGAGTTGCGGAGGGGGCTGAGATTTGTTACCTCCCTAATCCAAATCATAGACCTATTATATAAATCTAAAAACATAACATGATTTGTCAAAATATATCTATATTACAAAACACTTCAATGAGTAATAATAAATTGTACACTCCTGCTATAGTTTTTAGCTTATCTCATTTAATCTTCGGTATACGACCAAAGTGTATATAACAAAAGTTACTTTAAAAACAACATAAACAACGTTTGTTATATGTATCATTATCGAAAACCCAATAGGAAACGAAATATCCCGGGTTTTCATTTCAGGCTTCCCTTATAATCCCCACTCCTGCTCGATCTTAGCAATGTTGATTCAGCTTATAATCATGGGGAGTTATTACTAATTCACATACCGAGTTTTGTTAAGTTCAGTTCAATCGTTAGTGCCCTATAAAATTGTTGGCTCCCGGTTTAGATTTTAATGTATATCTCGTTTGTACGTTCTTATATGGCAAAAGTGTATAAAACAAAAGTTACTTTAAAGAACAAAATAAAAAACTTTTGTCATGCGCATATTTGCCGAAAAACCAATAGGAAATGAAATATTGTTAATTTTAATTTCAAATGTCCCTTACAACCCCCAATCTTGCTCGTCCCTAGAAATGTTTGTACAGCTTATTATCATGGAAGAGTTAGTGCTAATACATATACTGAGTTTTGTTTAGTTTAGTTGAGTCTTTTGTGCCAAATAAAATTGTTGACTCTTGCTATAGTTTTTATCTATAACTCATTTATAATTCGATTAAGTATATAACAAAAGTTACTCTAAATAACAAAATAAACAACTTTTGTTAAGTGCGTATTTGCTGAAAAGGCAATAGGAAACGAAATATCGCTATTTTTAATTTCAGGCCTCCCTTATAACCCCCACTCCTGTTCATCTAAGAGAATATTAATATAACCTAAAGTTTAAGTTGGGGTCTTAGTAATATACTTACCAAGTTTCATAAAATTCGGTTAAGTTGTTTATGTGTCAAAATGTAACAAACAAACAGACACCAAAGCTACAAATTGCAGATATCGTGTCTATGGCATGTGAAACGAAAACGTTTCCTGAAATTTCAAGATAAAAAATTGATTACAATTTTATAATTAAAGATTACAATTTTATATATATACACACACACTTCTGGTAATGCTCTAGTGGTCGCAATTTTTGTTTGATCAGTACCAAATTCTATATTTAAATGTTTTATGTTAAACTCAAGGTCAAGTTCTTTAATGGTCACCGAACCAATGGGAGGGGGAGCTTCAAAAATTCCCAATATCTCCATTATTATGAGTCAGATCGTAAATTCTATAAGGTTGGTTCCCTTATGGAAATTTACTTGCCTATAAATGTTTTTATATAATTTTTCACTATCTTGAATATTAACTGAGCTATTTGCATTTTTTTATTTTCAGTTTTCAGTAAACCCCCACTTCCTACTCATTTCATATTAACAATAAGTTTTTAAATCATGAACCACTTTATTGGAACATTTTTTTTTTTTTTTTCCAACAACCATTATTATGCAAGATACGTACAAATATGTAGTGTGATGATGTTATCAATTAAGATTTTCTAATCTTGACATGAACATTTTTATTACATCAGCACCATTCTCAATATTACAACATAGAATATGTGATGAAATAAGATCAGGAGTGTTTTATACCATGACGTGGGAAATCTGCATAGTTTCCGCAGCCCCTATGGGACTGACTTTTTCCTCATCTAGGATCTGTTAGGATCAATAAATATTTAAAGACTTTTTGCAAAAATCACGTCATGAGTACAGCTCAATAGCTGATTCCCTTAATTAATTTAATTCCTTCAAATGTTGACTGCATAAACTTTGTATTGTTTTGTTTTGTTTTCCTAATCTGGCAATTCAATAATCAGGGCATTTTAGTGTCAACGAAGGAGAAGAACGCCCTATCAAATGGTTGTTAACCAATAAAGAAGAGAATGAATCACCCTTCTATCCAGCCTGGGTTTCAAATTTTGGAGACAGATTCTCTTGAATCTAAAGACGCACCTGGTCCTACTCAGAGTTTGTCCTTTTAGCCTTCCTATTTGCTTACTAGCCAGGCTCTACAGAACCCATGGCCTAATAGAACATTTATGTTAGTTTGATGGTGCGTTTCTCCTCCAATTTTCTAGTGTTTTGTGCTTGAATTTCCTCGTCTTAAGCCTATGAAGGGACTTAGTGTTTATTTCAATATTTAGTTACAGCTGCTCTTGTTCTCCTCTGTAACAGTTGTTTCTCCTATTAACGTGTTGATT